>JXCR01145099.1:553191-584326 GCA_002079205.1 Phalaenopsis hybrid cultivar | reverse complement strand
TGATATGTTGTTTTATGCTGGTTAATAGCTTCACCTCTTCTATGGTGGATAACGGTGGAGCAGTTTGGATGGCCACGTAAATTTGTTGTCAATAATCGCTGGCTCTCACCTTTGGTAAGTTTACTTTTTACATTTCCTTATTTTTTGGACTGATCGATTCTATTTTTTAAAATGCAGAAGAATGAGTTCCAGACATTACGGGAAGTCCGAGAAAGTGATGTGTCGTTGCGGACTACCGTCGTTGCTATTAACGTCACGCCAGACACATAGCTACAAAAGGCAATTTTACAGGTGCCCGCGGTGGGGACAAGGACCTGAAGACTGTAAATTCTTCAGGTGGACGGACAAGACAACTGTTCTACGATATCCCAATTGGACACAGCTGCTAGGAGTTCGAGAGTACCACAACAGGAGACCACTGCATATGGTTCGAGTTCGTCCGTGTATACCACACCCCATCAAGACACGTTTGCTCGGGGATTTGAGGTATCAGAAATGGGCAACATTTGTCATGATGTGACTTTACATGTTAAACTCAATATTGTCATATTTTTCCTTGTAATTTTAACATGTTATTTCTTCTTTTTTTTGGGGTCTTTCTATAATCCATATTAGAGTTTCATAAATGTGTAATGAACTTTCATATATATCACTATGTTTTTTTGATGTAATCACAACTTTTTTGAGTTATATAAATATTATTAAACTTTTTTGCATTTTCATTTCTAGACATTTGAGAAAATAATATTCTGCTACACAGATTATTCATTCAACTCAAAAAATTTACAAATAAGTTCTTTACAAAACGCACTAACCAAACAACTAAACAACTTATTCAAAACAAGGGCAGAATAGTCAATTTTACAGAATCAGCTGTTTTCCAGATGCGTAAACCAAACAGCCAGACAACTTATCCGGATCAGCTGGTCATCAGCAGATTATCAGGATAAGCTGCTTATCAGCAGAAGCTGGATAAGCTGCAGCTGCCCCAAACAGACCCTAAATCTGTGGCTAGGCTAGGAGGATACTGGCTCCCACTCCAGAGCACCCACTTCCCTTCACCTGAAGGCTAACTCTCGCTTTAGTTTTTAAACACTAAGGCCAAGTTGGGGATTTTAGTCTGTCACCCTAAAGATTCTCCAATTCTACACCCAACAAAGTATATTTCCTTATTTATTTGCACTTAATTCCATAAACGAAATTCTCCTTCATGGAATCAAATGTAATCCTCATTTTGTTGTAGAACTCATACTCCATTTCCCGGATGATATCTTTCACAACACATTTTAACAATTAAATTGGCCAGACTGAAATGTAAATAAAGTTCGGACTTGAAAAATGATCACAGTTTATTTTATATTTTAATATTGACACATCCATATTATCTCATCATTTCACCACTCAGAGTAGGGAGAAAGATAAAGGAAACTACTCAAACTTCATGAGAAAGATACAACAAAACATAAATTTTACATATAAAAGAAAGTTCATACAATATTAATAAACAAACAATACTTTTCTGAAACTCTTCCTCAAAGCAAATCCCTTGTAGCCTCTCCTAGGAATTGTAGGAAGAAGAAATCTCTCATTTTTCTCCTTCTCCAACACTCTTAAAGAAGAATTCACACTTAATCTCATCACAATACTCTAAACTCTTAAAAAAAACTCAGTAATAGACTCCAAAATGGTGGTGGAATGAAGATGGAAATGAGAAATGACGCTAAAAGAATGAAGTGAAACGAAGAGAAACCAAGAGAGAGTCCAAGAGAGCCCCCTTTCTAATGAATTTTGGTCCCTAATGGAGCCTAGAGTTAGTTCTCTAATAGGTGCATTCAAAAACTCTTCAAAAAGCGTCTAGATTTGTTGAATCTTATAGAAGCAGGGTCTGCACTGCCATAAGCTCCGTCGGCGCCCAAGCTGGCGCCGTCGACGCCAGTGTTCTGCCTATTTATTCCTTGCTCTCGGTCAAAAGGTGTCGTCGGTGCTGAGCAACTTTTCATATTCTTCATTTTGACTCCAAATTTCATCTTTTTTGCTTCCTTTTTGCTCGAAGTTCTAAAAATCAACAACCTGCATGAAAACATGAAAAATACCTTCCATTAAAATGCAATATCACAAAAAATGAGTCTAAAATACGGGACTAAAAATGCATATATTTTTGGTGTATCATTAATGACCAAACCGATAATATCTTTATTCTTCTTCATTTCATTTATACTAAATTAATGCGATCTTAAGTATTATCTATAAAAGATAACTTGGAGATTAAGCACTAAAATATCAAGTGTCGACTTTTTTTCTCTTAAGAAAAACTACCTTTCTTCACATTTAAAAACTAAAAAATAAACTAAAAGTGTCAACTCGATGTAACAAATCTTCAGAGAAAAAGAAGAAGAAAAAGAAAAGAAAAGTCAAGAAGTAAAAAATTCCTGAGGAGAAAATTAAGGTTGACACAATAAAAATTTAAGTAAAGAAATAGAATCAGAGGGTGTCCAGTGGGACTTAAGTGATAAATTTTTTTCATGATTACTTAATGAAAACCACTTTAAAGATTATCTTCAACGGAAGAGTTAAGGAAATATTAAGTTGGATAAAATTCACTCAAACAATATTAAAGTCATTCAAGATTAGTAAAAAAGACTTAAAATAACGCCAATTTAAGGATATATGAAATTGTCTTAAAGATATAATGAAGGGATTTAAGGACAGGCCAAGTTATTAACCATTAATTCTAATTGATATTATAATGAAACTTAAACACTTTTATTAGCTTCTGATTAGTATGTTGAATAGTTAGAAACCTATATGAGTGCCACTTCAATTCATGGAATCCAAACTGAGACATGTGATTACTTGATGACAAGTAATAAGATAAGTTTAGGGGTATTGATATGTGTCAATATTATGTGATTTCACTTGTATTTTACCCTAATTTTAGGTATTATTTTTATTGATTTATCATAGATTTACATTTGAGAAAGGTTTTTGTTGATGTTGGGTAGATTTTAGTTGCAACACATAAAATAGAGTCAACATGTGATATAGGTTGTCAAACGTAGTCACACTTGACCGAATGTTCAAACTCTAGATTTGCGCAATTTCTTGTCTATTTTGGACATATTGACAGATTCAGAGAGTTTGAATGCATATTTTGGATCCTTATTATAATACCTAACTATAATAACTTATTTATGTTATGAGAGAAATTCTTCTGAGCTTCTAGGTATGGAGGAGGAGTTCTATATCAAAAAGTTATTAGAGACTGCTAGAGGCAAGATTTGGAGAGAATTTGAGACATTTTCTCAAGGTCTTCTTGCTCCTTTGGTGGAAACATTGTAGGGTGAGAGTTTCATCTGTTTTGTGAGTTGTGAGAGACTTGTATGAGAGGAGGGATTGCTACAAGTGTGGAGAGAACTGGTTATTGTAAGTTTTATTTGATCATGTTTTTTTTGTAGTGAAATCCTACATAGTTTTTCTTGCTAAAATTTTCTTGATGATGCGTGGCTACATTCATTTTTCATTCTCTTTGATGTAGCGGCAGTTGATTCTATTAGTATTTTCTCTTGCTTTCATGGCCTATGTTGTTGGTTAATCTATGAACATAATTTCCTCCTAGTCTGGCCAACTAGAATGTTAAAATATTTTTTCAAGCTATGACCTCTAACCACTGCGTAGTGAAAACAAATGGTTAACCATAAAATTCCAAGAGGATGGACATATTCCAGTGGAATTCTGCAATCATTCCATGAGATTAGAATAGTTACACAGAATTCTATGAGGATTGATGAAGCCTCAATATTATGAATTTTAAGCTTATTTTGACCTAGAAATAGGCATAATGAGTGTTATATCCATGATTGACAACAATCACATAAGAATTCATTTAAGAAAATCACAATCACCGGGATCCCCGAATCACAGAGGCACAAGCCTCATCCTTTTTGAAGGAACTCACAAAATCTTTTCAAAGTTTATGTTTTTTTTTTCCTTCCATTCACTCTGTTTTTGGTAGAATCTTGGGACAAAACATCTTTACAATCTCACCAAGCTAGGTCAACAATATTATTAGGCTGACGATTGTAGTGATCATGGAAGCAATGAACAAGGCTTCAACAATGCTTTGCTTCATTACTAAAGCAATATTGTAAACTTAGATCTAACCAATAAACATTATAAATACTATCCAATCAAACAAATTAGTCAAAAAACACATCCAATTTTTTAATAAGTCATATTAAATTAAATGGATAAATATAGAGGCAACAAAAAAAAACAACGAGAAGTCTTTATCCAACTAAGTGGGGTAAAAAATTTGAATCTATTTTCTCCATTTCATCTTATTGAGTGCTATATTTTTTATACAATATGCCCAAAGTATTTTCAGATCTACCTCTGCCTTTCTCAACATAAGTCAAATCTAAAACATCTGCTCTCCTAACTGGTTCATCAGATGGTCGACGTTTAATGTGACCAAACCATCTAAGATGACTCTCTCTAATTTTGTTTGCCACTGAAGCTACACCAGACCTATCACAGATATATTCATTTCATATTTTTCCTGTAAGTGTAAAGACACTCATCCACATAAACATTCTCATCTTGGTAACACTTAACTTAGTTTTATGCTTCTCTTTTAAAGGTCAACATTCTATGCCATAGAGCATCGCATGTCTCACCACCTTCTTATAAAATTTTCCTTTCAATCCAAGCAGTAATTCTATATCACACAAAAGGCCCAAACATTCCTCCGCTTCAACAAACCAACTTGAATTCTACTAATAACATCCCCATCTATATCAACTATAATTTGAGCAATAGACTCAAGATATCTAAAAAGTTCACCCATAATTACAACTGTGTTATTATATCTAGTACTACTCAAATAACATTCCATTTATTTAGTTTTAGTTCTACTCAAACAAACGCCTTTAGACTCTAAAGTAGACCTCTATAATTCATGTTTTTCATGTGTTCTTTCTCTAGTCTTATCCACAAGAAGGATATCATCAGCGAAAAGCATACACCAAGGTACATCCCTCTATAAATCTCCAGTAAAAGCATAAAAAAAAAAGCAAAAAAGATATGCGCTTAAAGCCGATCCATGATGTCATCCAGCTGAAATAGAATAATTTTTTGTCGATACTCCTGTTCAAACAAAAGTAATAGTTCTAGTATACATATCTTTAATGACTTGAATATTAGTCATATCAACACCTTTATTCTCTAGAATTCTCTAAAAGATATCTCTAGAATCTTAATTTAAGCTTTTTCTAAATCAATAAAAAAACATATCGATATCCTCCGTATTCTTTCTATACTTCTCCATCAAACCTCTCAAAAAATGTATAGCTTCCACAATAGACTTTCCTGACAGAAATCAAAACTAATTGTGATAAATCTTTGTAATAAGTCTTAATCTATGTTTGACCACCCTCTCCCATAATTTTAAAGTATGACAAATCAATTTATTTCCTCTATAATTTGTGAACTCTTGTGCATCCCCTTTATTCTTAAAAATAGGGACCAAAATACTCTTCCTCCACCCTTTAGGCATCTTTCTAGATTCTAAATTAATATTAAAGAGTTTAGTAAGCAAAGAAACTTAAAAATCTTTTAAATCTTTCCACACATTTTGTTTGAGATATCATCTTGTCCTATAAACTTTCCACCCTTAATTTTCTTTAAAACTTCCTCAACTTCTTTTTTTATTAATGTCATGGTAAAAATGAAACATTTTATCATTATTAATGATATTAAACTCAGTAAGGTTGATCATATTTTCATAAGCTTCATTGAAAAGCTTATAAAAATTACTCACCCACCTATGTTGAATATCTTTTCCTATGAAAACACTTTTTGATTTTCATCTATAATACAATTTACTTAAGTTCAATGTTTACTTTTATTTTGTCTTTATTTGGATAGTTTATATATATATTTTTCACGCTCTTTTGTATTTAATCTATTGTAAAGATCACTGAAAGAAGAACTTTTAAAGTCATAGATTGTTCTCTTAGACACTTTACGAGCCATTTTATATTTTTCACACTCCTCTAAGCTTTTACATATAAGCCAATTTTTATGATACAACTTCTTATAATTTATCTGTTCTTGCACATTATGATTCCATAACCAACTCTTTTTATTTATAGAATTTTTTCTTTTGATTCTACAAGTATATCTTTTGCCACATCTGTGGTAGTGCTTGTTACTTTATCCCACATAGAAATTACTTCTTGATGAACATCCAAAATCATGAAATCTTAAAGTTTACTCATAAACATAATTTTATTTGTTCATTTAAGTATTCTTTATTGTACAACTCTTCATATTAAAATCCAAAACTAATAATCGATACTGAGTACTAAATTCTCAACTGGAATGACCTTATAATCTTTACATTCTTGATGATCTCTTCTTCTCTTAAGAAAATAACTAATTGGTTTTTATTATAACCATTCTTATAAGTATAATATGCTCATCCCTTTCTTGAATAACTTATTAGAAACAACAAAATCATACGCTCAAATAAAATCTAAAATGACTCTGCTTTCTTTATTAATCACTCTAAAACCATAACCACCATAAATATATCTAAAAAGTTCCACAACTCTACCGACATATTCATGCATCTTTAATACTGCTTTCAGGTGCAACCATACACTGGAGGCTCATGTAGATGCACATGTTGTATCAGTAATATCAGATTTTAGAGTCTGGAATGTCGATCCCACAGGAAGCGGGGGGAACTAAACTTAGGAAAAGTTCTAGCTTGCTGATTTTGTCCTAACCTAGAATTTAGTTTGTGTTAGAGTCCTACAAAGTAAATCTAAAGTCAACAATTAAAAAGTTAAAATCCTAGACAACTAGTCCTAATAAAAGTGGTTTGGATTGATAATTATTAAGTTCTTAAGATACCCTCCCTTGTAATGATATAAGTGGGTTGTAGGAAATGTAAACTGCAACTTAGAAAAGTTTAATCACGAATGAGACTAACACTCTTCTTTACCCTCTCTCGAGTGCATAAAGAAGATTGGTTAAACAAATTTAATTCCTTAAATCTTGTAATTAACGCATTAAAGCATATTTCCCTAACATTTGCATCTCCCTACAAGGTATATCAATTGATACCCATAGTTCAAAGTGACTAACCTAGTTGATTCTACCATAGCTCTTCCAAGTCATTATGGTTCACAACGCATTTTAATATTTCACTTGGTCATAATAAAAAGTAAATGAAGATCTGAAGGTTAATCATCACATTCAATAATTGAAAGTAATTTAAAAACACTTTCCATTCCTATACATCCTACTTAATCATCACATGGAAAGGTTAAAAAATCTACTCAAGAAGCATGAGAAAAACACCTTATAGATTCATTTAAATAATAGATATCCAATATCCAATTGTTAAAAATGAAATACAACAAAAAAGATAAACAAAACTTATCTTTCTTCCCTTTATAATGACTTTAAGATGCCAAATCAATGCTCCTCATGATTTATAGGTTGCTGCTGCTGAAGACTTTTGCTATTCTCTGCACTAGGAGAAGAAGAAGAAACTCGACAAAAAACTAAACCCTCAAATGACCAACCCTCATCAATTTTAAATCCTACCTACATTAATCCTCATAAGTCATCTCATACATGTATATCTAGACTCATATATCATAACATAAATCCACTCCAGGTCCTCTTATACAACTCTCACGATGGGATTTTCGAGTTATCGAAACTGTTCCAGGTAGTTGTTAGTGCCTAGGTACCTATCAACTGAAGCCTAGGCGCATTCTCTCTGTATGTTGCAGAAGGAATGAGTACCTAGGGTCTGGTGCCTAGGTGACAGTACTATGATACCTAGGCGCGTAGTGGTTGGTGCTTAGGTGCCAACCTTGGGTTGTCCAAGAAAGGAGCTGGCGCCTAAGTGCTTATGGTTTGGGTTCCTAGACATTAGTCCTCAATAAGCTCCTTTTGTTCCAAGTCTCTTACACATTTTTTCACTTCCATTACTTGTTGTATCTCTAAGAAAAACATAAAAATATATTTCTTTAAAGTGCAAACTCATTTATAAAAATATGTAAATCATAAATAAATACTAACATACTTATCTACACATCAAAATTCTCCAAACTTAAAGGTTACTTGTCCTGAAGTAACACTAAAGCTTAAATACCAATTTAATTAACTTATAAGAGTGGGTTTAATAAGCAAATTATCAAAAATCATACTCTAAGTGATTCATAGTGATGAAAGTACAACTCACTAGCAAAAAATTCTGTACTAAATGTATAAGAAACTTTGCATCCACTTAAGAAAATCTGACTTCATATTTACTTCAAAAAGAAATCAACAAATTTTAAATAGGATATACTAGATGGTAAATAAATAGAATTTAAGAACTTCCTTTAAAAGGTTTGCCAATTTGTCATAAACATTAATAAACTTAGGAATGTAGTGGAGTAGAAACTTTAAAAAGAATATAGTGAAACCAATTTTTGGTAAGGATTGTCGACAAGCTTCTCCTCATTTTAAATATTCTTATATACTCAGTTTTCTTTCTTTAGGATGAATGTTCGAATCCTTAACATAACATTATGAGGATCAACTTAAGCATTGAAGATGGAATGATAAATGAGAGAGCCAATATCAATAGATTTCATGGTTTGAATACAAAAGTTGAAAGAGGTTATATCCCTATTGACCTCACTCAGGTTGGTAGATGGAAGTAGTTTAGTGGAAATAAAGTAGTGCTAAGCCTTCAAGGCTGCATTTAACTTGGATGAAGGATAATTGATTTTATGATCATTTATAATTTTCTAAGCACCCTACCATCAATCAAAAATCTGATATTCGCATCTAAATCAGAATATGAAGGAATGAAGCTGGAGTAAAAACTCTTTAGAGACATCTCTAAAAGAGAATTACACATTGATACAAGAAGGAGAGGAGCCAACCTAATTCTCTCTTACAAAAAGTAAATCATCAGATGCCTCGAGATGATTGTCATAGAACTGTCACACTACATAAATCACAGCTATAGAGGTGTTATTACAAAAAAAATCCTCTCAATGTCGATCACTGTCATCTTCTCAACGACACCCCTAAAGTTGTTGAATCCACATTCAACAATCAACTTCTTTACCCTCAGCTTTGGAGCTTACAAATTTCTTCTTGTTAAAAGAAGATTTGGATTTATTGACATTAGCTCTGGGAGCCATTAAGAATTATTAAAGATAAAAATCACAAGGAAAAATGATTAAAATATAATGTGGATGCAGTCAAGATGCAAATCAGGAGTTAGATAAAAATTTTCCTCAATATCTTCAACCCAAGTTCTCACTAAAAATAATTTTTAAAATCTAAGATGAGAATTGAAGGAGAAGGTTAAAGGAGTGAAATTTACTATGTAGGAGAGTTTCTCGATCGAAAATGAAGAGCCCTAATTTTTGCCTCTCGATCGCTAAAGAAGAAAGAGGGAAGAAAATATGCAAAATGGGGTTGAGCTGGCCAATTTTCGGATTAATAACTGAAACAACCAGAGCGGTGCCTAGGTGCTGCGATAGTAGTTCTTAGGCACTGCTTTCCTATATTGTCACTTAGGTTCCCAAGTGGACGACACCTAGGCGCCTATACCAAAATTAGTCATGGTCACTTGATTTGTATTATTTGTCCCCCATAAGTTCTTAATCGCATATAATATGGATATCGATAATACCGTATAGCTAAAGATAAATATGATTACTTATTCTCGTTCTTATCACATCTCTCTTCTCTTCTTCCAAGTTTCCAATAGAATCCTCCTCTATTGATTGTCAGGTGCTTTCATGTATTTGGTAAGGAAAATATATTGAGAACCCAATAAGATTGTTATTTCAAATCTTTTGGTTTCACCAATATATCTATAACTGATAGGCTAGATAGCTAGTGAACTAATCGAATTGGCTTATATTTTGCCAATTCTCATGTGCTAACTTGCCTCTTAAAATATACACCTTGACCTATACATAAGAGGAATCATCCACCAAACCATCTAATATTTAAATAATAGAGACAATCTTTAATCAATAAAGAGTTAAGAAGGACCTGTCCCATGTCTAAAGTCAGTTTGTCTCCTATATTCCCAACATTTGATTAAGAAATTGGCTGCAAAGGATGCAGTTGATCCTTCTACTACAAAAGACATGCCAGAGTTTAGGCACAACGAGAAGATAAGGATAAATGCCCTGACCCAAGGGAAATTTTTCTTCAAGTCACGCACTCTTTCAGTTTTTAAAGGTTTTCACACTGGTGATGGTTAAAGTTGCACTTTTTTTGCTAGATCTGAGCTCCAACCTTGCGATGATGAAGATGGATTTGCCTTTTATCCAACAAAGAGAGAAGCTCTCCTTTTTCGAATGAGAAATGAAGCTTTCATCCAAGAAGCACCTCATATAAGAAATTTTAGTGTCGATCGATGCCCTGAACCACTGCTCGACTATGTCAGTCCAAACCCTAGTTTTCTTAAAACATGTGTGGGAGGGTCATATTACTGTCTTTGACCACTGGAGGCTCTGAATGGATGGGCCATGGTCTTAGAACACTAAAATGAGCAACAAACTTGTCTTATGTCAAAAGTAACGTCACTTAACAACGAGCTCTCCCGAATAAGGATAATACCAACCCTAGTTCCATGCTTGAAACATGTACCAGAATGTCCTTTTGCATGCCTTGAACTATAGATGGCTGTGAGTGAGCAAAATATAGTTTCGTAGCATTTATGTGGACATCCCATCCCACACATACGACATCAAAATTTGATGCCAACATGGGACAATAAAGCAGAATCACTTCCAAATATTTTGAAATTTAAAAGTTATGTTTCAAGATAAAAATAAGAAGTATTCTATCATTATACAAATTTTTTGTGTACATGATATTTATTTAGGATTGATCAGTCAAATCAAATTATAATACTAAACTAGAACAAATCGTTTACCGATTAATGAACCAAATTGAGCAAGCCTAATGATCAGCTATCAACCTCCACACATTCGGTCTCTAGAATTGATTGCCAAATATGACACATAAACTTGTAAGAGATTTTAGCTTTAGCGATGTTAGAGCATGATTGATGAGCGACGTGATTTTGTCACTAGAACTCGTGTAAGAACCCATTTCATAGTCATCAATAGCCTGACTCATATTTATCTGTATATTCTCAAGAATATAAACTTATATGTGCAATAAGTTTAAGTATGCCAACTTTACGATCAATGTAGGAATCTAGAAACTGTCAATATAGCCAATGAGGTTCATAGGTTGATGTGGAGTAGAATTGATTTTAGGCATTTAACCGGGGAACATTTTACATACATTCCACTTCATTCCTACATATTTACATATCTAACACCCAAACTTTGCTTTTTTTTTTACATTTTTATCAACTAAAATTTTTTATATCAAACCAAAAACACTGCAATTTTAAATTTTGAATAGTAAAACGTACCTTTTCATGCGTAATTAATGTGATATGTATGTAAAAATTGAAGTTTAGGAGTTAGATATGTAAGTACTTAAGAATTGGGTGGTATGTATGTAAATTTTGCTTTTTTTATTTATATTATCGTATTTATTTTAGGAGCAAATTTTTTGGGTGCATTTTTTATTTTTTATAAAATAAATTAACTTATTTTTTAAAATACTTAATCTAATTTTTATATATTCTCAGTGCTTTTAAAATAACCACCACTAAACATATATTTTATTTCAAAGCACAACATTAATAAAGCAAAATAAAAAAAAATAAAAGTAATCCCAAATGGCCCCAATACTAATCCCAAATGTATTTAATACATTCATAAGTAAAAGTAAATTAAGCTTGTTTGGGGTAATTTTATTTTTTATTTTTTATTTTGGTTTCTAATTTTACATTAAAAACGTGTTTACATTCTACTTTTTTCTTGCATATTTTTTATTTTTTAAAATAAACTATTATATTTTAAAATACTTAAAATATCTAAAAATTATTTTGAGTATTTTTCAATAGTATCAAAGATAATATAACCTACCAAAAATATACAAAATAGAATTAAAAAATAAATAAATAAATGACCAATAACATGCAATTTCAATGATTATGATTTCTCAATTTCTGCATCCCCATCAAGACAAAATAAAGTCCCGCAAACATTTTTGAATCTTTATTTGTGCACCAAAAGCTCTTATAAAGCAGGTCAAACATCGTAGAAATCACCTTTACTCGTCAAAACAAGGACTATCTCATACTACCGGTTCAACATTGGTCACACGGCATTCTTGTTGATTTTTTATTCATTCTTTATCTATCTCATTTTATATAGTTTATTTCTAGTATTTTTTATATTATTGTGTATCTTATTTAGCAACCTGTTTTGGGCTGTTTATAAGTGCGGGAACATTTTTTAAAACGCCGTTTATCGTTTGGATCGCGTGTTTTGCATGTTTATCCGAAAAAGCGGTTCCATTTTTACACTAAATACAGATCGAGAGTCGAACCCCGCAGTAGACCCGTGGGCCGCTTTTCAAGATAAGATGTTTATCCTGAAACACACGAGTTGTCATAAACTCACCCTTAGAACACATATACAAATTTGTAATTTTTTAGAAATAAAGTTTGGGGTTACATAATTTTCTTTAAATATAATAGTAAAAAAATATAATACATGTTAGGTTTAACATTGTTGGCAGATGAGGAGGACTATTTGAAAAAGAGAAGATTTTGGAAATTGGTCCAGCGTAAGAATACTTTTGAGCCTCGAAGATGAGCACGATACATGGGAATTTGCAGCCAAATAAATAAATTTTGGATTCAAGGTATTGTATATGCCGTACAATATGTTTGAAGATTAAAATCGTTCAAAATTCTCAAAACCAAATAAAAACTGAATGCCCGGGCTAAGGGTCGGGGCGCTGCTGGACAGCTTCACGGCACCCCACGGCCTAGATTTGCTGTTTGGGGGTACGGCAGAGCAAGTTCGCTGCTGTCTAAGGAGGAATTTTGTAAGAAGTTGCATTGTGTCAAACAGAGCCTTAAAAAAATAAGTCACTGAAGAATATATTTTTTTTTATTTGCAAAATTTTTTATTTTATAAATAAATTAATTTATTTTCAAAAATTAAAAGTTTATATAAATATCACACATTTTTTATATATTTATATTTCTAGCATATAACATTTTTAAAATTCTCACTAAAATATCAAAATTCATCATAAAATTTCACTCATATTTTTCATTTTTGTGAAATTATTTATGACACACATAAATACATTAATTCGGTAGTTAACAAAGAGCACATGAGTGCTATATTTGTTAAATAGCCATATTTTTGGGTGCTAAGCATGCAATTATCACTTGATATTCATATTTACTGCACATTAATATATTAGAAAAATTCTACATAAAATGCACAACACTTTTAAAAAATTAAGTATAGTGATTGTTGAATCCAAAACTCGTCTGACACCCAATGGATAGAGTATTGTAGAGGAGGGAAAAGTAAAGAGAGCACACTAATCAAATTGGGAGATTGGGGTTTCGGTGGGGGGTATAGCTCACACGACCGTCACTTGGGGATTAATTGAATAATGCCAACTGTCGGTCAGATGTTCAGGCGGTCGTTATTGTTCGTTGTTCGGTCCGTGTGGTGAATTATGTCGAATCNAGTGTCCTTTGTCTCCCGACTTCTCTGGTCGAGGATGCCCCTTCATCAAGTCTTGGGAAAATATTTACATGCATCATACGCACGTAGAAATTCTTGCGTATGACATTTATTCGGGGAGGGGGAGGGGGGAAGGGGTATTGCAAGGTTATGTCGCTATTATTGGGGTTAAAACCCCCCAATAACCTCACAAAACCCTTGAATAACAGGAAAAAAAGATAAGCGTCGAACCGTAAAATGTATTAATAGGTTATTAAGATGTTATTGAGGTTGATACCATCAATAAGCCCCAATAACTGAGTCATTGGAAGGTTATCCAGAGTCATACACACCCAAAACTGTGTTCTTATGACATACATAAATAATGCTCCAAATCTTGAGCCTTAAGGCTATGAGACTAGGACGAAGCCCCCTGGTGCACTCGAGAAGTCCTAACACCTATGCTGAAATGGTTAATTAACAGTTTTGATGTAAAAAAAGAAGGAAAGATAGAAGAAAAGTCACTTAATTGTGTCAAGAATATCCAACGACCAATTGAGAGACTACGTCAGTCATGTCTTGGAAAACCACAAACCTTTGCTACTTTTTGTCAGACTGAGCAACCCCACACTTTTGCTGACCTTCTTCCTTGGCACCAGACTTGTCCTATGACTAAATTGCCATGTCACCAAATTTCTATAGCCACATGACCTTGTTCACTAATGCTGCTTCCAAGTATTGGTACAATAACAGCTCTCTCCCTTCAATCATATCTACGTAGAATTTCTGCATGCCGAAAGAACCTTCAGCTGTTATACGTCGTGCATGATCGGTTAGACTAGGATCTCCTGGAGCTGACCAAGAACTTCAACCACCAATCGTTTACTTTGATATCAAATCCTACAAATTGGAGCTTAGGGACAAAGGATAAAATAGTGTAATTGTCCTAATAGATCATAAAACTGAAGAAGTACGAGAAGAGGTTGACCTACCAAGTGATACCCTACCTTTGAAATAATGNCTTCTAGGGAAGAAAGTCAAGGGAACAAAGGGAAGCTGGGTAGACATAGTCAAGTCCGACTTATGAGTCTTCTGAAAGACCATATTCACTACAACCGGGCAAATACCATTTATGTTATCACATGGGACGGAAGCTATGCCGCCTGCATAGTACAATCACAATAGCTAAAGGGTCCTTATGGCCTCAAAATTCAACAAAGATCTATCAGAGTGGCTAGAGGTAGACCACGGAAGAGTAATGCACTCACTTGACCTGGCGAAAGAATTCAGGCGAAGTAAACACATTGGGCCACCAAATTTTCCTACAAGAACATTTGAGAGAAAAATTTTGTTCCTAGAAATCTGGAGCTAAAGAAGGTCGATCCAGCAGCTCACGAACAAGTTGTTTGCAAGCTAGACCAAATGTGGTGTAGCCCTTGCATCATTGACCGGAGAGCCGGATCTGCAACAGATAAGTTGAAGCCCCACATTGAAATGAAGTCCCCTGGACCTAAAGCAGGGATGATTTTAAAGGATTCTTTCCTTCAACTAAAATTTTTATATCATCATTTATAATANGGCGAAGTAAACACATTGGGCCACCAAATTTTCCTACAAGAACATTTGAGAGAAAAATTTTGTTCCTAGAAACCTGGAGCTAAAGAAGGTCGATCCAGCAGCTCACGAACAGGTTGTTTGCAAGCTAGACCAAATGTGGTGTAGCCCTTGCATCATTGACCGGAGAGCCGGATCTGCAACAGATATGTTGAAGCCTCACATTGAAATGAAGTCCCCTGGACCTAAAGCAGGGATGATTTTAAAGGATTTATTCCTTCAACTAAAATTTTTATATCATCATTTATAATAAAAAGCATTTTGTTTACATTCACCTATGATTTTGAATTCTAAATTTGACTTCCAATATCCATCATGGTGAAACAAATGATGGACTTGGACCACACATTATTGTTCCCCTCCAAGGAAGATTCCCATATTAAAGGAGAAACAAGATTCCTCGATGGAGTAGGCGGTGGCAAAAAACTTACACCTGCCAAAGCTTCTCCTTCAAGGTGGTGAACAACTCTTTCTTAAGGCTTATCTTTGGGCCCATTCTCGGCGTTAATGCTAGACTCCACCTCCATGGGAGATGGTTGGCATGCCATGACTCTCTCACATACATCGACGAAAGAGGCACCGAGTGTCCTTTGTCTCCCGACTTCTCTGGTCGAGGATGCCCCTTCATCAAGTCTTGGGAAAATATTTACATGCGTCATACGCACGTAGAAATTCTTGCGTATGACAGTTATTCGGGGAGGGGGAGGGGGGAAGGGGTATTGCAAGGTTATGTCGCTATTATTGGAGTTAAAACCCCCAATAACCTCACAAAACCCTTGAATAACAGGAAAAAAAGATGAGCGCCGAACCGTAAAATGTATTAATAGGTTATTAAGATGTTATTGAGATGTTATTGAGGTTGATACCATCAATAACCCCCAATAACTGAGTCATTGGAAGGTTATCCAGAGTCATACACACCCAAAACTGTGTTCTTATGACATACATAAATAATGCTCCAAATCTTGAGCCTTAAGGCTATGAGACTAGGACGAAGCCCCCTGGTGCACTCGAGAAGTCCTAACACCTATGCTGAAATGGTTTATTAATAATTTTGATGTAAAAAAAGAAGGAGAGATAGAAGAAAAGTCACTTAATTGTGTCAAGAATATCCAACGACCAATTGAGAGACGACGTCAGTCATGTCTTGGAAAACCACAAACCTTTGCTACTTTTTGTCAGACTGAGCAACCCCACACTTTTGCTGACCTTCTTCCTTGGCACCAGACTTGTCCCATGACTAAATTTCCATGTCACCAAATTTCTATAGCCACATGACCTTGTTCACTACTGCTGCTTCCAAGTATTGGTACAATAACAGCTCTCGCCCTTCAATCATATCTATGTAGAATTTCTGCATGCCGAAAGAACCTTTAGCTTTTATACGTCGTGCATGATCGATTAGACTAGGATCTCCTGGAGCTGACCAAGAACTTCAACCACCAATCGTTTACTTTGATATCAACTCCTACAAATTGGAGCTTAGGGACAAAGGATAAAATAGTGTAATTGTCCTAATAGATCTTAAAACTGAAGAAGTACGAGAAGAGGTTGACCTACCAAGGGATACCCTACCTTTGAAATAATAATGATGAATGACATAATGAGGGCAATAGAACTTGGCATCACCTGAGCAGGGATGAAACCGCAATAATTTAAAATGGCCCATAGCTCATGACATAAAGACAATTTCAACTTGAACTTGAATTGGTTATATTAGAATACTAAATCCTCTTCAAAATCATCAGTTTCTCTGTTAGATTTCTCCACCGCTTGAAAAAAAAACTAAGGTCCTAAAAGTGAATGACCTCAATAAGGCTTCTACTTGATTCCCAGAAAAAATTGATTCTTCTTCAGATGGGTTCACACCAAAAAACACTAAAAATTATTTGAGAGCCATGATGTCATATGAGCACGACAAAAAAGAAAAAAAATGCAAGAAGATAAGAGAAACAGTAGTGTGGGTTTTCCAACTCCTCTAGACCTATTTATAGGCATCCAAGGAAAGTTGAAGTGACATAGGGATGCCAAAGTCATTCATAACATAAAATCATGGAAAGGGATTTAAATAAAACACACATATCAATATATAAAATATTTGAACAAGCATAATGCTCGTCAAGACTTGATAATGTGATCTGATAAGTTTTTGACTCTTTCAGTTCCCTGAGTATTTTTTACTTGATTTCATCAATTCACAATCAATAGAATGTTTCTATGCTCTTTAGATTTTGATAAAAGCATAGAATTCAAAATAACATGTGGATGAATATAAAATGCTTTCTATTATAAATGACAATACAAAAAAAAATAGTCTAAGGAAAGAAACTCTTAAGATCATCCCCGCTCTAGGTGCGACAGACTTGATTCTCATGGGTCTCTAGTTTGTAGGCTTCATATTTAGCTCTCCAATTGATAATGTGAGGGCCAATCCACTTTTAGTCCGATTTGTTGATTGTTTGTTCGCGAGATGCACGATTGGCCTTCTTTAGCACCAGATCTCTGAGGGTAAAAGTTTTGTCTTAAACATGCTTGTTATAGTATTAGGCATCTCTCCTTTTGACTTCTTCCTATTGAAGAGCTAACTTCACCCAAATTTCTTCCATGAAGTCAAGTGTGAGCATGGCTCCTTTGTAATTTTTTTCTATCCACTACAATAGATTTTCTTCGTTGAATGTTGAGGCCATGAGGACTCATTGGTTGCGTTAATTTTACTCAGTCAACATCATAGCTTACATCTTATATGATATTATTTACATGATACCGATCATGAAAATAGTCATGAAGGATGTGAGGGTTTAGTCATACTGAATGACAACCTCAAAGCCTAAAGCGAGTTGGGGCTTAAATTGCATAACATGATTGTGTAAAGGCTTAAAGATAAATTGAGAATTTACATCATGTTAGACTAGCTACCTCGAAGTCCTATGACTTGTTTTTTAATTCTAGGGGAAATTTGGTTAATGTAGATCTAATTTGTTATTGTAGATCATCTTCCTACATCTACTTCGGCTTGCTCCAACATCTTTGTAGATAGTTGCTTTAGGTTTAGTATTTAATGCTTATATTTTGGTTGTCATTATTATTATTCTAATTGATTGTAAAGTAAGATTTTATGTGTTATACTGATCCACCATAAGTAAACTGACTTCTATTCTCTATCGTGAAGGCCTTTCAATTAATTTAAGCATGCATAAACAAGATATGCTATAAGAAAGTGTAGTAAAAAAGTGTTGTAACAGGTACTATAAATATAACATAAACATGCATACCTGGGCCTCTGCTATTACTACAAAAGGGTTTAGTATCATAATTATAGCAGGATAATATTCACAAACTTTAAGCAAAGTAAATGGAAAATACAATTGCATAAAACTATAAAAGATCGAGATCGGGTGTAAGAATTTAGTAAAGGTGGAGGCTCAGAGTTGAGTTAAGTGCTTCTAACCTCAGAAAAAATCTACCAACATAACAATCACAGAAGGGAAAGTTCTAGTAAAATTAAGATGATTAACATGTGGACTTTTATAATTTTGTGTTTGAAATTCATTCACTCTTTCATGCATGTAGAGTTTCATTCAACAGTCAAAAGTAATAATATCATGAGAAAATATATTTTCAGATAGGTTTATATATATTTTTGATATATTTAGATTGTCTTCAAACTAATCATCCTAGTTGGACTAAACTGAAGAATATACGGGGTAATTTCTTTCTAGGGGTTGGTGAATAGTATCGTCAGTCCTATCCCCTCTTTGAAGGTCGTTGGGGATAGAAAATACTATTCTAACATCCCACTTTAACACAAATAAGCAATATCGTCATTTCCCTTACCACTTGAACCTCAGATTTACACCAGTTTGGTGATCCATATGTGGTCATACCAAATATCACAGGTTTAGACACTTTATCCAAGACTCATACTAGTGAGTGTTTGGTTATTAATGTTGGATAAGTAGTGTCGGGGTATTTTCTATTGATTTGTGAATTAACGGGTCCCAAGTCATAACTTGGTGGGTCCTTAGAAATTTATGTTGATTTGGTNTATAGATAGGTTTGCCTTGGCTAGATAAAGGTGTAGGATCAAACTTCATGTGATTTAGTTGAGTATCGAGCAAGATATTAGGTCTAGAAGTTGGTCGGCTCTCGGTTTAGATCAGTTGGGGACGATGATCAGGAGGCATGGATCGCATGTGTATTCAATGGATGACCCCAATTGCGGTGGACAGAGTTACATTTCATGAATAGCGAGATGTGTGGTAGCTGACGTAGATGGCGGTCTCAAATCAAAATGCGCTGCGTGGAAAGTTTCGAATCCATCAAATGTCCTTTAAAGACCCAATTTCCCCAAATTCACCTCAAATGTCCATCAATTATGACCCATTTTTTTTTAATATCAATCCTAAACTTAAATTCACCTTTAATATGACCAATTTAAACCAAATCCAAGTTTAATTGGCCCATACTTTCAGCCCAATTTTGATCTAAGTCAAACCACCATTTTTTACTACATGACTTAATCCCACCAAATTGAATTCCATAAACTACTCAATTTGCCACAATTTATGTTGAAAACTCTTCATAACAATCTTACACATCAAATTAGACCTTAAATTGGCCTTGTTGAGGCCTCATTTTCATTTAATTTTGACCTAAGTCCANTGTCGGGGTATTTTCTATTGATTTGTGAATTAACGGGTCCCAAGTCATAACTTGGTGGGTCCTTAGAAATTTATGTTGATTTGGTTTAAATGATTATTTGCACTTTGAGGACAGTTTTCCTCAAAAAACTATAGCAGACTCAAAGGTCCTCTAAAATACCAAGAATCTCCCAAGAATGTCCAAATGATAACTCTAAATAAACTTGGGATCTACTGAATCATTTTAAGATCATTTTGATCTTATTAGATTGCTGAATTGATTTTCCCTGGGTGAATTATGTTGTCTTTAATTTTTGCTCAATATATATCTTAATTAACCCATGAGTAGACTAAGAGTTACTTGTCTTATTATGTTTGAAGTTTGAATGGATGGCCACCCTAGGGGTGAGCCCAATCACTTAAGTGAACTGGTAGTGTTCTATGATAATTTATGTTCTTTCTTTTCTAATTCCTTTAGATAGTTTTAGATCAATCACAACTCACTACCAAGTTCTTAGCTTATTAATGCGTAGATTTTTAATNGGGGTGAGCCCAATCACTTAAGTGAACTGGTAGTGTTCTATGATAATTTATGTTCTTTCTTTTCTAATTCCTATAGATAGTTTTAGATCAATCACAACTCACTACCAAGTTCTTAGCTTATTAATGCGTAGATTTGTAACTTTAAAAAGTTAAGTAAAATGAATTTGATTCTTATCACCATTAAACTTCCCTGGCCTCCCTGACTCAGTTAGCCACTAGCTCAGTGTTGGATAGCCATCCTAGTTGCTAAAGAACCTAAAAATGAGAGCTTTCCCTAACCTTTGAACTCTAAATTGAGCCCATCTTATGTGACTAACCCTAATTGGTTACTTGTGCCGCTTAGCACTCCTCCTAGGCTTATTCGCCCCACCCAATTAGAGCTTGAGGANCTAAAGAACCTAAAAATGAGAGCTTTCCCTAACCTTTGAACTCTAAATTGAGCCCATCTTATGTGACTAACCATAATTGGTTACTTGTCCCGCTTAGCACTCCTCCTAGGCTTATTCGCCCCACCCAATTAGAGCTTGAGGCCTCCTCATTGGTCTAAGCTATAAATCTCCCCCTCAAGACCAAGTATGGTAAAAGGTCCAATTGCTTTGGGAGACTCAGCCAAAGTCACTCCAGAGTTTGTGCTAACCTCACTAAGTTTAATCCCACTATCCTTAGCCACCCATTCCCACTTTATAAACTCAATTTCTTCTTTGAAATCCAGGGCAATTTTCTNCTCATTGGTCTAAGCTATAAATCTCCCCCTCAAGACCAAGTATGGTAAAAGGTCCAATTGCTTTGGGAGACTTAGCCAAAGTCACTCCAGAGTTTGTGCTAACCTCACTAAGTTTAATCCCACTATCCATAGCCACCCATTCCCACTTTATAAACTCAATTTCTTCTTTGAAATCCAGGGCAATTTTCAATAATTCCATAAAACTCCACCAATATTAAAATTAACTTGCTCTTGAGTTTCACCAGAGTACATGGAGAAGATCCTCACTGAAAGCCCCATCCTATGAGCCCACTACACTAGACTTTGACTACAGCTACACCACCCTCCGATCAAGCTCTTGCACAAAATCAACGTCTATTCAAACCAACACTTAGAGGAGGTTTGTGGACTCATNTTTCACCAGAGTACATGGAGAAGATCCTCACTGAAAGCCCCATCCTATGAGCCCACTACACTAGACTTTGACCACAACTACACCACCCTCCGATCAAGCTCTTGCACAAAATCAACCTCTATTCAAACCAACACTTAGAGGAGGTTTGTGGACTCACAATGAGGCTTCATTACACACTCAATCAATGCCTCACCTCTTGGGCTAAGGTATATACCATTTCCCCCAATTCTTAGCTCGGTTTGGGCTTTTATGAAGAAATTTTAATTTTAAACTTGATCAACTATATAGATAGGTTTGCCTTGGCTAGATAAAGGTGTAGGATCAAACTTCATGTGATTTAGTTGAGTATCGAGCAAGATATTAGGTCTAGAAGTTGGTCGGCTCTCGGTTTAGATCAGTTGGGGACGATGATCAGGAGGCATGGATCGCACGTGGATTCAATGGATGACCCAAATTGCGCTGGACAGAGTTACATTTCATANTATTAGGTCTAGAAGTTGGTCGGCTCTCGGTTTAGATCAGTTGGGGACGATGATCAGGAGGCATGGATCGCATGTGTATTCAATGGATGACCCCAATTGCGGTGGACAGAGTTACATTTCATGAATAGCGAGATGTGTGGTAGCTGACGTAGATGGCGGTCTCAAATCAAAATGCGCTGCGTGGAAAGTTTCGAATCCATCAAATGTCCTTTAAAGACCCAATTTCCCCAAATTCACCTCAAATGTCCATCAATTATGACCCATTTTTTTTTNTCATAAATAGCGAGATGTGTGGTAGCTGACGTAGATGGCGGTCTCAAATCAAAATGCGCTGCGTGGAAAGTTCTGAATCCATCAAATGTTCTTTAAAGGCCCAATTTCCCTAAATTCACCTCAAATGTCCATCAATTATGACCCATTTTTTTCAATATCAATCCTAAACTTAAATTCACCTTTAATATGACCAATTTAAACCAAATTTAAGCTTAATTGGCCCATACTTTCAACCCAATTTTGATCTAAGTCAAACCACCATTTTTTACTACATGACTTAATCCCACCAAATTGAATTCCATAAACTACTCAATTTGCCACAATTTATGTTGAAAACTCTTCATAACAATCTTACACATCAAATTAGACCTTAAATTGGCCTTGTTGAGGCCTCATTTTCATTTAATTTTGACCTAAGTCCAAAATCCCAAAATTTGCCCCAAGTTGGCCATATCTCCAAATTTCACCAAATTGAATGCCCTAATCCCAAAATTGACAACCAATTTAAGTTGAAAACTCTTCATGATGTTCCTCATGACCATTTTCAATAATAAATTTGGACTTATCCCAAGCTTAGCCCAATCTAGACCCAAGTCTAGCCCNCCTAAGTCCAAAATCCCAAAATTTGCCCCAAGTTGGCCATATCTCCAAATTTCACCAAATTGAATGCCCTAACCCCAAAATTGACACCCAATTTAAGTTGAAAACTCTTCATGATGTTCCTCATGACCATTATCAATAATAAATTTGGACTTATCCCAAGCTTAGCCCAATCTAGACCCAAGTCTAGCCCAAATATGCCCAAAGTGACCAAAATTTCAAAATCCTTCAAATTGAACCCCCAGTTGAACTCAAAATCATTGAAATCCTTCACCAAAAATCTTCAATACAGTCATATACATCAAATTTATCAATCATTTGGGCCAATTGATATGGCTATCCTAACTTAAACCCAACATCTAGCCATTTTGACCCACATGAATCCAAGCACCAAAATTGGACTAGCCACCTTAAAGGCAAAAACTTTATGACTCCACAGCCACTAAGCTCCTTCTAATGACCAAGCTAAACCACCCTAAATCAACCAAAGCATGTCATGGATCAATGGATCTTCAAATTAATGTATTTATTCCCTTTTTTTAGGCTTTAACCACAAAATAACCCCCATTATTGATTGTCATGGGGATTTAACCATCATTAGCCACCCCTGATCTTCCTGAGTCAGGAGGTGACCACTCCCTNAACCACCCTAAATCAACCAAAGCATGTCATGGATCAATGGATCTTCAAATTAATGTATTTATTCCCTTTTTTAGGCTTTAACCACAAAATATCCCCCATTATTGATTGTCATAGGGATTTAACCATTAGCCACCCCTGACCTTCCTGAGTCAGGAGGTGACCACTCCCTGGCCGGCCAGCCACCTTGGTGGCTGCAAAATGGTCAAACCTTGAGCAACCACCCACAAATTCAACCCAATTCAAACCTAGGGGCCAAATCAGCTCAACTGTTCTTTAGGGGTTCTTTGCCCTCCACATAAGCAATATTTTCTACCGCCCAATTGGCCCTGGTAGCCAGCTTATGCCCCTTTATTTAAAGCTCATCTCCATGGCCAATAGAGGAAAGCTAAAAATTTCTTAAGGAAACTCTACCAACTTGCTTCAAAAGACTCCCTAGGACCTCCTCAGTTCAAGCCTACCATTTTCCCCCTCTAGTTCCCTCTGTGTGAGTTCAATTTTGAGCTCAAAGTTTCAGTTGAAACTTGGACATAACTTTTCACATCTCCATAGTGAACCAAACTACAAATATTTGTGCACACACCATCCCCACAGTGAAAAAAGTTGATTCACCACAAAATCCGCCTCTCAAATAGCCTCTAACCTAGATATAGACCAACACCTGAAATCGAGCATTATCAAATTCATACCTAGACCATGCACCAAGGCTTGAGACTTCATTTTAAGGTTCGTTGGGACTAATGAAAGCTACCACAACCATATGATTAAGGCCTCCCTTTTCAGACAAAGGTATTGAACTCCAACCCTAAACCGAGCTTGTTTTGACCCTCCATACATATTTAATACATTTCATACCATATAATCCATATAGATAGGTTTTTCTTGAGTAGATGAAGCTCTAGAAACAAACCCCATGAGATTTGGTTGAGTCTAGAGGGAGATCTTAAGGTTTTAGTGTGGACGGTTCTCGGGTTAGCCTACTTGGGGACAAGGACGGGGAGCCATCTAATCGCGCTTTTATCTCATCAATGGATGAGATCTAGCCAGGGTGGAAAGCGTAGCAAATGGGAGTGTGTCGTGTCACCGTTCGGAGTTGCCTAGGATCCAGTCAGTGCCGCATGGTTAAGTAGAAAAATAGAGAGTGTCTCATCTCATTTTTGGTGAGGTCTACTTTTCCTCTTAGTACTTAGTATCTAGTCATAAGACTTTCCTTTTGACTATTCTGGAAGTCTAGAGATGGAATCCACCTCTATAAAAATTCAAATCACCTCTTAGCTCTCTTTGAAACCCTACATGGATGGTCATGAACCTCCAACACTTTGAAGGTTGAGACCAACATGTAAGGATTCAAGGATGAGTCCCCATAAGACTGTTGAGCTTAGAGCAACTTTGGGCTGCTAGGGATTGGTCTTTCACATGCTCAAGCACATCACAATTCCCCACTTTTCCTAAAACCCTAAAATTACACCAACTGAACCTATGTGCTTTTGTTTTTTTGGAAACTCATGGGGTGGTCTACAAGTTCTTAGCCCTTTGGCTAGGGTAGCTAGGACCAACACATGGAGGATCTAAAATGGGCTTCCCCTTGATTTCTTCAATCAAATAAGGTAATCATCATGATTGGCATATCCAATAGCCTTCAATTCAACCTAAACACCCAATTTTGGCCTTATAGCCCCTAACTTCTCCAAAATTACCAAAATGCATCTCAAACCCTAAATTTTCAAAAGTAGCCCAAATCCTAAAATTCTCTTCAAAAATCATATCATACTACTCAAAATCAATCAAATTGACCAAAGTACCCCATTTTCCCTAAAACTCCCAAAATACCTCTTGTTGGCACTATTTTAGGTGTGGAGTTGCCCGTTGGAAGCTATCGAGACTATTTTGGGTGTGGACTTGCCCGTTGGGAGCTTTTGGCCGCCGAAATCAAAATCTCGTTGCCCGCTTCTGAAGGACGTTTAATTTACATATATATATATATATATAGTTTAGAAAAATATGAAATCAAACTGATCCCATATTTTTCATAGTTTAAATGAAAGAGCATTATATCTTAAATCATGTATCTATCCCAAAAGATAAACACAGACTTGAGGATGAGACTCGATCAAATAAACTAAGAAATATATGACATTTGGTTAGTCTGCGAAACTGTTTTATTTTCCGAAAAGTTCTCCTAATTAACATGAAAAATTAAATATGATTTATATTAAGTTGGGTTCGGACAAGCTTCCTATAAGGAGAAGCCCCTATAGTTAATTACACCTTAATGATCGAAGTCACCTAAAAAAACTCTCGATAAAAATGAGGGAATATTATCCTCAAGGAGTTCAAAAGAATAGGACTTTTCAACGAAATTAGACAAAGAGTTGTGAATTAGGAATGACACAAATCTTGAACATTTATTGTAGAATCCAATAGAGGAAGAACTAGGGGATGTCATAGATCTGGAGAAGAACCTCGATGACTTCCCAGTTTATCCTATTATTTGGCTTCAATTTTGAGGAGAAATTATTTAAATGTTTCATCCTACCAATTTTATTTATTTAGGATTTATATTTGTGGGAAACGACACAAATAGCTTGGAAGATGTGAGAATATAGGTCGTGACGAATAACAACCTCAGAATCCTAAGACGGGTTAGGGCTTAGATTGTACAACAGAGCTATACAAAGGCTTAAAGATGAGGTGATGATTTATATTGCATAAGCAAACTAACTCGAAGTCCTATAACTTGGTTGTTTAATTTTAAGAAATGAATGGTTTAGCTAGAAAAGACATGTTCTGTTGTTGAAGATGGTCATGTTTCCCACAATGCTAGCTTCAAGCTCCTCACCATGACAAGCTTAAGTTTTCTAATGTGTCAGCTCATGATTTCAAATCAGATTTCCATATGGTTAAAGTTTTTTAAATGTTATGAGATATGTTAAAATTGATTAGAGTGACACCGGTTAGGATCTTACGGTTCCCTCGTTCCGATACCATTATTTTCTATCGGATTCATTTAGTCCAAATGAATTTACTAAACTCAACTTAATGAGTTCAACACTTTCGTTTAGACCGTGGGAAACCTCGTTAGCAACCGTAGGTTACCTCTTCTGAGGGAATCCTGATCATCCGATAGAGATGTATTAATTTAGTTGTAATTGTTGTTTTGTGATATTTGTGATTAAATTTTGAGTTGTTTTATATTTTGAATATTGTGGCGGTGAATTTTATCTTGGTTGGTTTTAGTTTTGCGGTTATCCTAGCAGTTTTGATTTTCATGCAGGATGACATCGTTGTTTAACATGCAAGCTCGAGATAAAAAATATAGAAAGGTAAATGCAATAATTTAAAAGTGTATCTGTCCCCTTCTCGGCATTCCCGATGAAAGATTTTAATGGATAATTTTCTAAAACAAAACATAACAAGTTCAATTTGTCCTTCAAAATATCCAAGAGATTCTAAAGTGTTCGGAGGATGACCTTGAACAGCTTTAGAAATCCCTTGAAACGTTTTGAGTCCACTTTAAACTTATCAAATTGTTCTATTAATAATCCCAAGATCGAATTAAAACTTAACTACCTCAAGAATGAGAATATCAAATAGTCACTTAATATTTCATTTTGATAGTTATGTGAGTGGATGCTCAAAAGGGCAAAATTCAAGGTTACGAAGGACTTTTAATACCTCAAATTAAAGCAGGACTTAAAATGTTTGAAAATATTTATTAATTAACTATGTTCATCTTTTCTAATCCCAATTAAGACAATTTCGCATATCAAACCTAATTCATTATTAGACCTCTTTTTAACTTCAATTTTCAAAGTGATTTAAAACAATTTAAATGTTGAATTAAAATTTCCATCAAAATGAGATCTAACATTTGATCACCAACTAATAGGCTTTAAAAGAATGAGTTATTATCTTCATAATTCAAGCTCAATACTTTAGGATCCTCTAATTGAATTGACCCCCAAATTATGATAATTAATAGAATTACAATTTTATTTTTATCATGAGACAAGTGGCAAGTTGGTTTCTACCTTTTAACCCATTATATTTCAATCATCCAAAATGTTCATTATAATCAATATTTTTACCAATTTTCCCTTTGATTAATCCTAAAATTTAATTGAGGTCTTAAAATTCTAAAATTACCATTTTGCCCCTGGGACTCCCCACTCCATAATTTATCAAACGAAACTCAAGTGACTCACAAAATATGCTCGAAGAAAAACCACAAGAAAACACTTGGGAAAATCTCAAAGGAGGTAACAAGTGAACAATAAAAAGTCAAAGTGGACTATAAGCATTCAAGTTCGGGTGGGCTCAGAAACTGTATATATATATACTCGAGAGACTTTGAAGGCTACTATCGGTCACCCGTATGTATAGAGTCTGATGTTCAACTAGAAGGGTGTCTTACTGTACCAATCTAGGAGGGTACTCCTTAGCCCAATACCGGTGATTAACAAGTGGACAAGCAAATTTATATTTTGGCATGCACATAAGTTTCATGCAGAGAAAGTTGTAGCAATTTTATAGTTAAAATGCTTTTGCAAATGTAGAATATGTTCTTATCGTAACTGTTTTTATCAATATTGTAGAAATATGATTGTCCACGAGTCGATCACAAAGTCGGGTGTGGGACCGCCAACAACTTAAGAGGGCAAGGGTGTCCTGCTAGTCTTATGTCGGTGAATAATATTATCATCTTATGGTTCACCGGGCCCGATGTTGTAGGATGAAACATTATTCTGCTCTACCACCGAGTGTCTTTCTCATCATCGCCCTTACCTTAAAATGAACCGTCCAACTTACAGCCTTGTTTCATGGTTCACATGTAGCAAAATGCTATATGTGCGCACTTATGCTTCAGGCATAAGCACATAAATCAACCAAGAAGCAAGAAAAAAAAGAACTTGGGTGAGAGAGGAGGAAATGGTCCACCTAAAAGATCGACATAAAAGAGGTGGATCGATCCTCAAATCATATGAAAGCTATTTACAACCCCAAAGTTATGAAAAAACTCTTTTAAATGCAACTTAAATTTTGACGAATGAAACTTTCAAAATACAATTTAAAACCATAACAAAGAATATCACGAAGCACAACTTAAACCTTAATGAGGAAAACTTCAAAAAAAAAAAACAACAGTCAAACTTTGATATTTAAAAATTCAAAACACAAGTTAAATTTTGACAAGTAGTCTTAAAAGTATGACCCAAACATCACTAAAAGGCCTCAAACCGAGCTACATAAGGCTAAAACCGAGCCATTTGACATAGCCTCGTCAAAGCCAAAATGAGTCACATATTTAACCAAGAACAAGACCCTATCAAGCCAAGAAAAACCGAGCCCAAGACATGCTCAAAACCAAGCCATTACATGGAAAAACCGCAGCCCCTCATGAGGCAAACCCGAGCTCCTCAACCTGCTCAAGGACAGCGTCAACGGAGCCGAAACCAAGCCCAATCATTAGGCCAAAAATCGGGCCACGCAAACCCCAAAACCGGGTAACGAACATGCCGCAAAACCGAGCCACATTGAGCCCAAAACTGGGTCCCAAAGGTGGGCAAGATATTCATAAAACCAATTGACACAGAGAGCCACGCTAGCATATAAAGTGTTCCCCCACTTCATTCTCATTTTTATGCACCTTCCAACAATTATAAGCCCTTAAATGTGCATCAATAAAATAGTGAAATAAAGAGAAGTACAATAGGAGCTCCCAAAGCTTTATGCTGAATGTGCCAACATGAAGCCTCACCACCAACGCCCCTTCCTTTTTTATGCTAAAATGTCATTGTAAACATGTGATATTAGAAGAAAAGAAGAATAAGCATCCAAGTTGGGGAGTTATTTGTATGAAAGCAAAGCACAAACCTCTCCACACCAAGGCTAGCCGAAACACCCACCACCTTTACTCCCTCTTTCTCTTTTAAAAGCAAAGTGAGCCCAACATATGCCCCAAACCTCTCACATTTTTCAAAAAAAAGGAAAATCTCCACTTCTCAGCTTTTGCAAAATATAAGCACCGAAGCTTTCAAACTTTTACAAATGAGCAAGCCCAAACTTCCAAATTTTTACAAATAAAACACTCAAACTTACAGATTTTTAAATCCTTCAAGCAAAGCACTCCTATGTATTTACATACATAACACAGATTCTTATGCATTTACATATTCAGCACCTACATTTTTAACGACCTCATGCAAAATCCTCAAAAAAAACTTTAAACAAATATGCCGTTGCCATATATTTCCATGCGTAGGATCATCAAACCAAAAGTACTATGAAAGCCCATGTAAAGTTTAATTGCTAACTATGTAAATTTAATAAGAATTGATTGATATGTATATTACACTTGCAAGAATGTCAAATCCATGCAGGCTCAACCTCATCCTTAGTCAGGCCAATTCAAACATGTACAAAGGTTAAGCCAACCTACAACTTTCAACATAATATTTTAGCATGGCTCAATTCAAAAATAAATCTGTGAGATTTCTCTTAAATAATTTTGCATTGCAAACCTCTCTAGCCTCCTTCACGTTTTCCAGAAGATGTATTTTTTTTTATTTTGCACAACTCACTCATATGTTCCAACGCCTCAATCCTGTAACCACTCTCATTCTTAACATTAAACCCATTTACTTTCTTGAAGTGACCTTAATTTCCCAATTTTTAACACTAATTTCCCAAGTGACGCAGATTGGAAAGATTATTCATATCGCCGGGCAAGAAATTATAAGAGCAGGATCCCCCAACCACATTTTATAGATTATGAACCGTAAATGATAAAGACTGTCTATAGATCTTGGCATCTGAGTGAGATCTAAAACACATAGCTAAAGTAGTGTTTAAAGCCCTTTCAAAATAGCATTTGAATATTCTTCCAAAACAATGAGCCAAAACAGCAAACTTACTTGGCCAAACTAATTTTAAAGCCTCTTCAATCTTTCCAAATTGACAAATAAAACTTTCCGATTTTCAATAAGCAAGGCGCCGATGCCTTCCAATCTTTACAAGTGACAAATAAAACTTCCCAATTAGACCCAAAATTTTCCATTCAAATAAGAGAAGTGAATTTTCTCCATAATTCGAGAGAACTTAATTGCAAGAAAGAATATGAAATGATGGGTCTCAACTTAGCATGAATAGAACACCCAATAATCAAAACCAAAGAGACCCAGGATTTACAAGATTCCAATAAGATATATGATGCTGAAAGTTTCCTCGTATTTCATTCACCTTATCAAGCATTGTGAACAAGTCAAGTCTCAAACCAATAAATAATCACGAATACCTCTATCTTTCAGCAAAATCATTATTAATATATATATATATGAAAATCATAAGTGATGTACGGTACAGAAAGAAGTTGATCTCCTAATAAAAATAGGAGCAACCATGAAACACAACAAATCCCATAAATCCATTAGAGAAATCTCTGTATAACTTTCTTTTAGATCATTGCAAATGTGAGTGAAAACCATTAGCATTGTATTTCCGAAAGCTTGGATGAAAGAGGAGAAGAAGAAGTCACTTGCCCTTTTTTTTTTTTTTTTTTTTTTTTTTTTTTT
>JXCR01145099.1:527139-553167 GCA_002079205.1 Phalaenopsis hybrid cultivar | reverse complement strand
TTTTTTTTTTTTTTTTTTTTTTTTTTGTTAAGAGAAACAGAGAAGGTTGAACACCAAACAAGCTAGGGAAAAACCAACCAAAAAGAAAGAACCACCCAGAATTTTGACAGCACCTCCCCTCCCTCCAAAAATATCGGCCACACCTAAATCTCCCTTCAAGAGGCGCTTACATAGCCAAGAGAGGAGGAGAAAGCTCGCTTAAACCTACGGTCTAGGGAGGTGGGAGAAATGGTGACAAATGCCACAGAGAGGAGCAGGCTAAGGCTCGGCTATGGGATCGCATAGGAGTAGCCTGGCTTGCGACAGAGGTGAAAGGGCAGTAGGGTGTTTCGCGAATGGAAGGGGCAAGCGTGAGGGAGAGCTTAGGGATTTCGATTTTTTTTTAGGGAGAAAAGGGGAAAAGATTATATAATAATAATAATAATAATAATAACTTTATTATTATTATATGCTCAATTTTGTGTATCTTCTTCCAGACATGTCATCGTCACAAAATGAACATCTTTTTTAGGCAAAATTGACGTTCTGGATGCGCTGATGCAGTCCGTTTCATCATCCAGGATCGTCCGGGCAGTCTCGTCACTAATCGGGTCAAAAACACATCAAATTTAATTTTCATCAGAATTTTGGTTCAAACTCAATTTATCAGGTGGTGTAAATGGTTGTCATGAGATGTTTAGAAAAGATTTGGAGTGATTTTGAGTTGATTTGAAGGGTCGATTTGAGGAATTTTGACATGTAGTCAATTTTGGGGTGTTAAATTAGACTTGGGTTTGGGTTAGGTCAAGGCTGGGTTAGGTCCAAATTGATGGTTCAAAATGGTATAGGGGAATGATATAAAGAGTTATCAACATAAATGAGGTGCCATTTTTTAGATTTGGGCATTCAATTTGTTGACATTTGGATATGGCTAAATTGAGAAATTGGGGGTTTTGAATGTGGGTCGAAATTGAGCTCAAAGCATGGGCCAATTAGGCTTGGAATTGGTTTGGATTCATCATATGAAAGATAAATTTGAGTTTTAAATTGAAATTGAGGAGGATTAGGGCCAAATTGAATTCAATTGAAGGGTTCAAGTTGGTTTTGGGGACAAAAGGGCTGAGTTGGGTGTTTTAGCAAAATTGAGGTGTGAACCACCCTAATTTGCACCACGGACCATTGGAATCTTCATTTGGGTCCTCTATGTACTGGTGCTAGCTAAGCATCAGCCTAGGCTAGAGGGTCTACGAGACCATGTACATGAGTTTCCCAAAGGATCAAGGGATGAAAGTTACAAGTTTGGGCTTAGGGTTGTGAGTGAATTGGAGTGAAAGTGAGTGAACTAACTCCAGAACATGATCTAGGGTCAATCCTAGAGCCAACCAGTCTTATGGGAATTCACCTTGAGATCCTCCATACTGACCACACCTACAAAGTGGTAGAGGTTATGACCAAAATGTGGAACTTCAAGTTGAGCAAAGAAGAGTTTAGAGTCTCTAATGGTGAGGGTTTCTTTTCTAGTTTTCTAGGAATAGTCAACAGAAAAGTCCTATGGCTAGACCCTAGGGTACTAAAGAGGAAAAAATAAATCTCAACCAAAAGTGAGGTCAACACCTCCCAACTTTGCCAAAAATATCAAAAATACCCCTCATACCCAAAAATTTTCCAAAACCCTAATTCCACCCAATTTCATCCCAAAGTTCATTTGAAACTTCCCCACACTGTGCAATTGCCCTAAATTTGCCAAATTTGACCAAATTGACCAATTTTGACCAAAATCCCAATTATACCCTTAACTTGCCAAATTCCTCAAATCATTCCCAATTTTCACCAAATTCATTTTAATTTCACCCAATTTTAAATCTAAATTGTATATCAATTTATCCAATCCCAATCTACACCAATTTGGAGCCCAATTGAACCAACCTCCAGACCCTAGCTTCAATTTTGGGCCAAAATCCTCAATTTGACCATACCCTTAAATTTCATCAAATTGAACCTCATAACCAACCCAATTCCCTCAATTTTGAATCCTAAACTCTTCATAACACTCTTGTAGACCAAGTTAAACCTTCAATTGGTCTAGACACATACTCAAACCTAGCCTAAATCAAACCCAAATTAAATCCCCCAAAATTGTCCCAACTTCAAATTCCATTAAATTGGACCATGTGACCAATTCAATTTCACCAAATTCAATTCCTAAACTCTTCATGACATCCCCTCAGACCAATTGGACCCTTTAATCATTTTTTAAAACAAACCTAAGCTAAGCCCAAATCTAATTTTTAGCCCAAACCCTAATTTTGTGCTTAACTTCCAAATTAACCTAAATTTTTGAAATTAACAAAGCCTAATCTTCTTATGCCTTGGTTATCCCCCTAGGATGCTAATCAAATCAACTAGGGACCTAATTTTGAGCTATGGACCAAGGGTCCCTTAAATCAATGCAAACTTATCTCCTAATTTGTTAGTCACATTAGCCCATGCAACAAGATCACCTAGCCCCAAGCTTATCACAATTAAAACTTCCCTGGCCTTTGTTAACCTTGCTAGCCACCTCCCCTAGCCTGGCCAACTAGCCTAGTCACCAGAAAACCCAAAACTGAGAAGACCCTCTTTGGCTCAAACCCAAAATTCTAACCATCCAATGTGGCTCACTCCCATTAGTGAATTGCACCGCTCAGCCCTCCACCTAAGCATCTTTCTCCACCTCCTGGCTTGTCCAATTAAAACCTGATTCCATGGCTATTTAAACCACCCCTTTCATGGACAAAAAAAGAGTTCTGCCAATTCCTCAGGGAGATCCCTCCAAATTGCTCTCACAGCTTTCAGACCTTCCTAAACTCATCTCAATCAAACTCCAACAATCTCCCCCACTGTAAACCCTAATTTCAAGCTTGAAATTCAGGGCTTTTTCTGTCACTCCATAAGTCTCTACAATCCTTGAAATTAATTGCTCTCATAGCTTTCTCACGCCAAACGAAGAAGTTCCCAACCAAAACCCCTCTCTTCGAGCACTCTAACCCACTCCTAGAACAAACTCGAATCACCCATTGGTCCAAATCTTGCAGAGACTTTGCCCCAACTCAAACGGGCACTTGAATAAGCTTTGTGAGGTCACAACGAATGTCTATAACCATCCCAATAGAGGCCTCACCTCTTGGGAAAAGTTGTAGATCAACAACCCTAAAATCATGCTCGGTTTAAGTAATTATGAAGGGAAGTTTAATTTCATATGCATTTAAACATATGGATATGCTTGTCTCAATTAGATGAAGCTAAAAGATCAAACCCCAAGAGATTTGGTGGAGTATCAAGCAAGATCTTAGGTTCAGAGAATGAGTGGTTCTCAGCTAAGGTCAGATGGGGACGATGAGCCAATTTAGCCCATTTGTGTGTGTATCCATTAGACAACATAGAAGGAGTTGGATGAGGAGATAGAGCATAAAGCACAGGTTGAGTAAGCGCTGAGCCGGAAGGCGGTGTCGAATGGGAGAACACCTCATGGGCTTTTGGAGCTACCGAGGATCGAGTTAGAGACACGTGGATAAGTAGTAAAATAGGCAATTAAATGATTTAAATAATTTAGAAACTTTAAAATTTTATAACTTGGTGCAGAAAAATCATAAAAAATGAAATAAAAATACCCTTGTGCTCAGTGAAAAAAGGAGAATCATGTGGACTAAAAATATATATTGTGTCATACATTTATTTTTAAAATAATTAAATACTATAAACCTTCATTAACTCATAAATAATGAAATATTAATAATCACCACAATATGAAATTTGGAGAGTTTGTTCTCTCTGTGATTAGCATTGTTCTCTGATTTTTTTTCAAATTCAGAGAACACCCCTAACATGGTAAACTCTCATTTCCAAGGTTATGTCACCCTTTTGCTTAAAAGTGATTATATAAATTAAAATAAAAATTATAAAAATATGTGGTTTATTTTTGTAGGTTCACTATGGTCAGAGGAGTATAAGAAAAATAAAACCTAAGTTTGAATGTCTTCAAAATCTAATTTCCTAATTTAAGTCATTAAAACCTATAAAAATTAAATAAAAAATATAAACCAAAAATAATAAAAATTAATGCACATGAAGATAACGGTCATGGAAAGCCTCTATAAAAATTTTAGATTAATATGAATTGATTTTACCATCAAAGTGTATTTTTCAAAGCAAATGGGATTTTTGCACTAAAATAATTATAATAAATAAAATATAAACAAAAAAAATTATGAAAAGTGGTTTGGGGTGATTCATATGACCAGGGACACCTAAGAAAAAGAAAATTGATGTTAAAATAAAAAGTTCATTTCTGAGCTAATTTTTAATTTAAAAATAATTAAAAATAATCAAAAATAGAAAAAATATAGAAATGCACCAAAATGTGACTAATTATTTCAGGGCCACTTGGGACCAATTAGAATCTTTTTCCTAATTTTCTTAATATATTTATATATTTTTTAGATGTCTAAAATGTATTTTCCTTAATTTTACACTAAAATAATTAAAATAAATAAAATAAAAATCACCAAAAGTAAAAAATTTTCTTTGTCTGAGTTCTCTAAATTTAGAGAGACTAAAGAAAAATATAAAAATTAATTTTTTAAATTAAATTATATTTTATTTTTAATTAATCATCAAATTTCTAAATAATTATAAAATTTAAAATATAATTAGAAAATTCATGAAATTTAACATAAGTGGTCTTCTAATCAATATGAACCTCCAGTAATTTGCTTAAGTACAGAAACTTTTCCTTAGTTGATTAAATGAATTAACATTGGAGATTCCTAATTTTAGACTAAAATAATTATCAAATATAAAATACAGATTTGAAAAATATATTTTCTTCCCTAGTATTTCAGTTAACCCATGAGAGATAGGTCAAAAAATTTTCAAGCCCATATAAATTAATTTAAAAGACTTATGAAGAAAGGAGCATTAGGGGCAAAACTGTAATTTCCACCTTTTCAACCCTATTTAAGATTTAGGATGAGGTAATGGCTTAAAGGGTAATATTTGATCCTAAGAATCATTCTAAGGTGATTGGAACATGTAGGTAAGAGGTAGAAACTAATTCACATTCACGTTAAGAAAAGAAGGGTATAACTGTAATTATCCAAATTGTTAAACATTGGAAGAAGAAACGAATTTGAATGATCTAAATGTTGGGACATAAGTGACAAGGTCAATAACTTACAAACCTAGAGTCTCAAGCCAATGGTTGAGCTATAAGTTGATCTTTTAATATGAATTAAATGTTCTCAATATGATCTTTTCTAAAATTACACATCCACCCTTAATGACTTAAGAGCTTTGTAGTGAGCTATGTTTAATCTAAAGATACTTTAGGGTTAGTTTTAAGTCCTCTCAAACACTACAAGCTCAAACTAGCCTATCCCTTCTCTCATGGGTTAATTGAGGAATAGAACTGAACACGACTTAAACCTAATAAACTTCGGAGTGTTCTATTCAACAACATAACAAGTTACATAATAAGTTCAAATGAACTCAAAAATGATTCAGAAGACGTTAAAGGTTGTATAGGGTATCCCATAAACACTTTTACAATCTTTTAGGTATTTTGAAGAACAACTAAACTTATTATGCTTTGTTCAAGAAAATCATCATTAAAACCTCTAAGGACTCACCAAATTATGAATTGTGGTCTTTCTTGAATTTAAATCATTAAGGCTTCACTACTACTTAGCAGTTATTTTTTATTTCTTTGGTTACCTGAGTAGCTTATAAGGTTTTTCATTCATAGATATTCGGTATCTGGTTCGGTTTTGACGTACACTCTTGACTTATAACATTAGGTTTAACTCACATAAGCTCTCCATAATTTTTTTTAGAAAATTTTGTTTGCCTAATTTTCTCCTTATTTCCCCATTTTTTATTCTCTCCTCTTCTCTGAATTTTTATTATAGTTCAATTAAGAGGGCTCATTGAAAAAGAAAATCCTAAAACAACGATTAGACACACTGGTGACTTTAAATTCAAAACGAAAAAAAAAGACAACAACAATTTTGTGGTTTTGGGTTTTATGCCATTTTCCTCAACTTTAATGAACTTGTTGGCCATCTCCAACAATTCAACCAAGCTTTGGTGTTCTACTAAACCGAGGCCAAACCAAAACCTCTCAACTCTTAGGCCTTGGGTCAAGGTGGCTTGTGCCATATCAAGTCAAAGGTCCATTTAAAATTCTTAGTGGGCTCGACTTCATAGATCTGGAGGGATAATGCGTTCATTGATTGACAAGATGCCTCAGAACGCATAAAACGTTGTCTCTCCATAAGTACAGATCCAACACTATCTTTCTATTGCGAGTTTTCAACTTTGTTTGGGCCATAGTTCAGCTATCGTCGTTGTACGTCTACGCTGCTTCTCGAGGATGGTTCTACACTCCAGAAGCATGCTCTCCTTTTTGAAGCTCTAAGGACCTCCACAATCTACGTCATTATAAAGTTTCTTGTCTTATGCATCTCTCACTGCACGAACTCGTCCATGACCTCTCTGGTTCATCCCATGTTCGCTATATCTCTCAAGTTGTTTTCTTCTTGTTGTTGTGCTCATTTTCTTATTGCCGACATGACTATACTCATCGCACCTTTTAGGATGTTGAATGTGAAATTGTCCGAGAGACACCCAACGAATATAGCATTGTAGAGAAGAGAAATATTGAGTGAGCATTGTTATGAACATTAAAATTGTCCAACATTTTCATACCTCCAATTTATAGAAAAGGAAACCCCAAAATTATATTTGTACCCCTAGTCAAATCGGGACATTGAGTGATATTTTCACTAATAAACATTATTAATGCCGAGAGCATGAAAAGGCTTCCAACAGGGTGCATAGCCTGGGAGACCGTCGCTTGGGGACCGTTGAATAATGCGAACCACCGGTCAGATATTCAAGCAATTGTTACGGACGTTTGGTCCGCGTGTTAAATCTCATCAAATTAGTCGTGCAAAAAAATTGGTCGGGGTATCCTTTGAATGGGTTGTTGATTATTGTTTGATGTGAGGGTTGGTTATCACCTTGCTAGCATGAGCCGGGTGGTCTAAAGTAGACCCTTGATTTTGTCTTGGTGGCTCGTACCTGCATGCCATCTTTCTCGCGATCGTTGGACCTGTGAGATTCGTGGTCACATTCATCAAATAGTTGTATATTAATATGACGTCAAATATTTGAATTGGACAAATATAAACAAAGTCTAATTATCAAATATATAATTATGCAAGAATTAATTGCAATATATGTAAGNAGTACTGTGGAACCAAATCCTAAAGATCAAGGAAAAGAACAAATCAAAACGATACAATTACGAAGTGGAAAATAATTGGAGACAAGAGTATAAAAAGAAATGAAAACTGAAAAAAAGAAAGTGGATATTGAAAAAGAAAAGGATCATGAATACCCAGACTTAGAATATCCATTTACACCAATGAAAGTTACTGTGGAGAAACCTCCACCACCGTTTCCTCAAAGATTGAAGCAACACAAACCAAATAAACAATTTTTCAAATTTTTAGAAATTCTTAAAAAATTAACGGTAAATATTCCCTTAGTAGAAGCTTTAGAGAAAATCCCAATTATGTGAAATTTATGAAAGATATTCTGAACAAGAAAAGGAAGTTCACGAATAACGAAACTGTTGCACTTAGCGAAGAGTGTACTGTAATTATTAAAAAAAAACTTCCTGGAAAATTAAAAGATCCTCGTAGTTTCACTATACCGTGTGTTCTCGGTAAAAAAAATTATGGAAGAGCTTTATGTGATTTTGGAGCCAACATTAATCTTATGCCTCAGCTTTATGTGATTTGGGAGCCAGTATTAACCTTATGCCTCTATCAATTTTCAAAAGACTAAGCTCTCACCTACTTCTGTAACTCTTCAATTAGCAGACCGATCAGTTACATATCCTAAGGGAGTTTTAGACCTTATGCCTCTATCAATTTTCAAAAGACTAGGATTAGGAGAAGTCTCACCTACTTCTGTAATCAATTAGCAAATTTTCAAAAGATTAGGATTAGGAGAAGTCTCACCTACTTCTGTAACTCTTTAGTTAGCAGATCGTTTTCAAAAGATTAGGATTAGGAGAAGTCTCACCTACTTCTGTAACTCTACAGTTAGCAGATTGTTCTTTCAAAAGATTAGGATTAGGAGAAGTCTCACCTACTTCTGTAACTCTACAGTTAGCGGATCTTTCTTTTATGGAAGAGCTTTATGCGATTTGGGAGCCAGCATTAATCTTATGCCTCTATCAATTTTCGTTTTATAGAAGAGCTTTATGTGATTTGGGAGCTAGCATTAATCTTATGCCTCTATCAATTTTTAAAAGGATTAGAGCTTTATGTGATTTGGGAGCCAGCATTAATCTTATGCCTCTATCAATTTTCAAAAGATTAGATTGGAGAAGTCTCACCTACTTTTGTAACTCTACAGTTAGCGGATCGTTCAGTTACATATCCTAAAGGAGTTATAGAAGAATGGAAGAGCTTTATGTGATTTGGGAGACAGCATTAATCTTATGCCTCTATCAATTTTCAAAAGATTAGGATTAAGACACCTACTTCTGTAACTCTACAGTTAGCGGATCGTTCAGTTATCCTAAGGGAGTTATAGAAGATGTGTTAGTAAAAGTTGATAAATTTATCTTTCTTGTGGATTTTAATTAAGAGATGTTTCACCTACTTTTGTAACTCTTCAGTTAGCAGATCATTCAATTACTTTTCCGGGAGTTATAGAAGATGTGTTAGTAAAAGTGGATAAATTTATCTTTCCTGTGGATTTCATTGCTTTAGATATGGAGGAAGATCAAGAAATACTTATCATTTTAGGGAGCTTTCCCATGGATTTCATTGTTTTAGATATGGAGGAAGATAAGAAAATACCTATCATTTTAGGGAGATCATTTTAATCATTGTTTTAGATATGGAGGAAGATAAAGAAATACCTATCATTTTAGGGAGACCATTTTTTGTTTTAGATATGGAGGAAGATAAGGAAATACCTATCATTTTAGGGAGACCATTTTTTGCTATTGTTTTAGATATGGAGGAAGATAAAGAAATACCTATCATTTTAGGGAGAGCATTTTTAACTACCTTATTTTAGATATGGAGAAAGATAAAAAAATACCTATCATTTTAGGGAGACCATTTTTAGCTACTCGAAAAGCTATGATAGATGTTCAAAAAGGAGAATTAACTATGAGAGTTAATGATCAAGAAGTGGCTTTTAACATTGCAAAATCTATGAAAAAAAGCTATGATAGATGTTCAAAAAGGAGAATTAACTATGAGAGTTAATGATCAAGAAGTGAATTTTAACATTGTGAAATTTATAAAATACCTTGCTGTTGAAAGAAATAATGAATGTTTTAGCATGGAAATTAGTGAACATCTATTGAACAAACATTTTAAAGAACATTTTGAAGAGAAAGAACAATTTAAAGATAGTGATGAAGTTATTTTGGATTTGAAGAGAAAGAACAATTTGAAGAGAGTGATGAAGTTATTCTGGATGAATTAGAAAATGAATAATTAGATTATGTTCAGGAAAGATTTGAGATGTTAGATATTACGAAAAATGCTGATAAGAATATATTTCCATCAATTATAAAACCACCTGAACTTGAATTGAAAGTAATGCCTAGCCACTTGAAATATGTGTTTCTGGGAGACTCATCTACATTACCAGTTTTTATATCTTCATAATTAAATGTTTTGCAAGAGCAAAGTCAGTTAGATACATTGAAAATATATAAGAAAGCTTTTGGTTGGACCTTAGCTGATATTAAAGGAATCAGTCCTTTAATCTGTATGCACAGAATTATATTAGATGAATNTTGGATCTATTATTATGTGGCATTTACTTATGAGAAGTTTTATTTTATATGCACCTCAATACATTTAAGATGTCTCTGATATTTTGCTTTTTATGATTCTATAATAAATCATAAAAATATAAGTCATAACCCCCCTCAAATAGAAGTCACACTTGAACTTCGTAAAGTAGCAATGCCTAAAGGCCTCTTATCCGAGCATCTCATCTCTCCGAAGATTTTAGAGCTTGTGTGATCGGTTAGTAGTAAAGCCTCACGATGACTATCTCTACATTTGAATTATCTTTTGTTCAATATTTATGATTCTATAATTCTAGTTATTTAATTTAAAATGTTTTCATTATTGGCACTGACATGTCATAGCAAGAATGAAATTGAATGAAAACTCTAGGTTTGGAAAACAAAAAGGTGCATACTTATAATAAGGGTTTCAAACTTGGTTAATAAAATTTGTTAAAACTACATTCAAACTAGATTAAAATACATTCAAACTTTACTCAGCTTTTAATCATGTTCGAGACCAGTTTGGAGCTAGCTTGAATTGGTTCTAACAAGTTTGCCCTTTTCTTTTGGTTTTCTATTTGTTGAATGTAAAAATGTCCCATGTATCACACCCATGGTATAGAGCATTGGACGTACTGAAGGTACAAAGAGAGAAAAATAAAATGTACAATAACACAAGTTATGAAAGGGTATATTCGGTATTCCTTTCATGAAGAAATAACCTCTTATTTATAGATCATAGAAGTATCTAGTAAAGTTACATGTTTTTGCTTGTTTTAATAGGGACATTAAAAGTCATTATTACACATTTTCATATTTGTAACCGAAGTCGACACCCTTTAGAACTTAAAGCTGGAGTTGACACCATTTCATATTCATAATTACTTGAAGAGCGGCAATTAATGGTCCGTTTCTATTATAATTTAGTGGCCTGATAATTGTTCAGCCAGTTGGAAGGTCTTCGGTCAACCTCCTCATGAGAATCCTCGATATAGACCCTCTTATCGTTTGGGTGAACTTGGACCGCCAGACAGAGGGTATATCACCGTAATCTGATGAGTAGCCCTCCTTGGACAAGAGGCCTTCTCAAAAGATTGGAAATATATTCAATGAGGTGCCCTTTGGCAAATTTTGTGAAGAATCCCAAAATAAGTTAAGGGAAGATTGTCCCTCTAATTAGGTCACCCCCACCCCCACATGTTCTTTTGTTCGGTGAACCCATTGTTCCAACCGAAGGAATCGATGCCTGACCTTGTGCTAGTTGACCATCCTGATGTAGTCATTTGGTGTCCATTTAGCGAGATCTATTGAATTTTCTCGAGATTCGCGCGTCATTTTTTTTATATACATATTTAAGTTTCCGATTCTCTTTCTTCATGAAAGAGATAACTGTAATGAGAATAGCAGAATTAAAGGAAAACGTTGACTTTTTAATTCTATAATTTAAAATTTAAATATTAAAACTTCCTAGATTTTGATGCTCGTGTTCCCTATAAATAAGGTATGATTTGTACTTTTTCACCACCATTTCTGAATTTCCAGTCCGTTAGTCAGTTTTTAAGAGATAAGTAAGACAATGAATGGCAAAAACCCATGAATGAGAAGGACATGTTGAAGGCAATTAGGTGTTCAACTGAAAAACTGTCATGTTGTAGGAGAGAAGAAGAAGAAACCTGAGAATAGTTGGTCAATGATAAAGAAGAAACTCGTGGATGAGGGTCGATAAACATGGAAAAATTCAGAGAGCAAAGGATGGCCAGTTGAATCAAAGAGGCCAAAAGAAGGGAGTCGATCAGAAGGAATGAAGCTGGTTAAGTAGGTAGTATAAAAAAAAAGGCAGAAGAGACGACCAAGTTGTTTGGCTCATTGCCACTCTATGAGATGGGGAGTACGGCTAACGTCCACGGCAATGGTGAAACTATTTTTACTCCAGATTCGATCTATCAGCGGCCAACTCAACAACCCATATAGTTGGTTGTTGAGACCCAAAACAAACCAAGTGGAAGTGCACTTCTCTTTTTCACAATTGTTGAGGCCAATCAAGTGGTTGCCCAATTACTTGATTGTGAGAGCTTTCGCATGTCTATGATTGAGTGAATAATTAGTACAAATAAATCTATTTCTCTTATATGGTTAATTTATTCTATTTTTCATGTATAATATTTGATTATTCTTGTAGAGGAGATCATGCACATCAATGACTCTTTAGTAATAGAAGTCGGTCAACCCTCTACTTCAAAGGTAGCTCTGGGACCTTCAGATCTGACCATGGCGTGAGGCAAATATGACCATTGTCTATTGGGTCATGAGGTTGTTAAGATGGAGACCGATGGTTGTTGGGGTTCACCAGAGTCACCTGCTTGCCGTATGGATGAAATAGTGGACACCTTCACATGGGAGGCTGGCCTTCAGGGGAAGATAGACATATCCAACTTGAAGGAGGAGCTTGCAATCCTTTATTTGGACATTGTGACTCTTAGAAAAAGGTGACGAGACTTTGTGTAGAGTTGGCAAAAGTTCAGGTGACCAATCTGATCTCTCGGATCCAAGCAAAGGAAGTGGGTGTAACAAAATTTTAAGTTTAGGAGGTGTGTGTTGTACTAAAGCCTTGTGAGTCGAGGTCTAATGTTTCACAAGAGGGTCAAAGGCATGTTTATAAAATAATTTTTATCATAGATAAATATTTTTTTTTTGCAAATTTTTAGATTTTTAGATCATTTCGTTATCTTAATTTTCACACCAATTTGTCGTGAATTTTTTAAGATAAGTTACGAATTTAAGGGTTTTTGAGTTCCTTAGAAACCCAATATATAGGGTTAAAGGTAAAATGGGCTTACACTTTCTCATTTTCACTTTTCCTTAACTTCAGTCGTATCTTGTCTTTTCCTTTGGTCTATTTCCATCTAATGTTTCCATGACCTCCAAATATTTTCTATAAAGGTTTAGCTTGGTGTGAGTGACTGAAAGATATACACTGACATTATTTAATGTGAGTCTCCTTGAAGATATTTGTGTACAACAATAAGGTAGTACTCAAGAAAGTGGAGCCAGAAGTGAGGGCAACCGATTACTCCAAGGATAATCAATTTTTTTACCAGGATCAGTTTTGATGAGAACTTTGGCAGTCATTCTACATGAAAATACAGTCGATACTCAATCACTATGGATTCATCCCTACACAGATAAAACCAAGCACAATCATAGTAGTGATTACATTCTTCATTTACTTGATATTGATGGAGATACCATAGTTTCAGGAGCAATGTTTCCATCTGTGTTCTTCATGGTCGAGTCAAATGATATGTTATGTTTGGCTTGACTAAAAAATTTCACTTGATTGATCTAAAAAATAAGGTCAAAGATTAAAAGTTTGGATTCCTCCAAGGAGTATGTAAGAACTGGGAAATGAAAACTAGGCTAACCTAAGGACATTAAAAAAAGAGAAAGGAAGTGTTGTTGTGGGTCCAAGGGCTTGCCTTGACTGTTATGGGTGAATAAATGTTAGTAATCTAGTATATTGACTCAATAACAATTAACCAGGTATTGAAACCTACCTAGTTTGGTGTAATGACTCTGGCACTGTGAGCTACTTTTGATGAGGTGGAGGAGAAAAGGTAGCTTGAAAAGGGTGCACGGATGTCAAGGAAGGAACCAAGAAAGAAGAAAGGCAACACTTACTCATCAAGGAGGGAAGAGGCTGAGGAAAAAGTGAATGATAATCAGAAAGGCAAGACAGTCCCACGTTTGAAATTAATTCACTCCATCTCTGAAATAACAATTGTTCTTAAAAAAAAAAGTCACCGTTGAATTGATTAAAATTGAGCGAAAGGCTTCTTTGATGAATTTAGGGGCTTTAAGGGTTCGACCAAGAGAAGTCACATCAAGCATCCTTAAATTTGATGCTAAGGATTCTCCCAAGCATCCTTCGTTCCAAGGAACTTCCCAACTATCTTATTTGGGTTTCATTTCCCATAAAAAAGAGGGGAGGCCAGTCGACCCTCTCCATGATCACCAGCTACACTGACATAATAGGTGGATGCAAAAAACCTAATGAAAATCCGAATGAAGAGGTAGAAAGACTTGATTTTTGTTGCTTCGACATTGAGACTCAATTTTTAATTTTTGTATTGACATGCAAATATTTACAACAAAGAAAGTTAGTTGTACAGTGACCGTGACTTTATATATCCTTAAAAATATAAGTATTAACACTGTTGCTAAAAGATTTAATTTCTCAGCAACTACACCAAAAACTTAATAATAGTTGTAGATTCGATAAAGATGGATGTATAAAATATTTAATAATTGTAAATTCACACTTATCAACGCAAGTATACGTGTTGCTCAAGTAATATAGGTCTATAATGGAGTCCTAGATATCAATCCCACAAGAAGTAATATTAGAACTACGAACTAAGATTTTAGAAAAAGCAATACTTAATTGCAACAATGGAATTCAATTTGCTTATCTGTCACTAATAGACAATTGAAATAAATATGTAAATTAATAACTCTTAAATAACTAATTATACTAATGAAGGTTCTAATGTGATATTCAATATATAAAAAAGCGTCCTTCTCCTTTTCAAGAAATTATAGTGAATGGAATCAGTTCAATTTGTATTGTGATAGATATGAGCATACCTATTCTTTACCCTTTGGTCCACGCGTAAAGAACATTGACTAATCATATGCTTGTTAACTGAATCTGCGGCTAGGCTGGGAGGATACCGGCTCTCACTTTGGAGCTTCCACATTCCCCTCGCTTGAGGGCTAACATCTACACTTCAGTACCCAAACGATAGGACCAAATTGAGAATTTTAGTCTGTCACTCTAAAATCTCAAATTCTACGCCCGATAATTTTATCTCCCTGAATCTTGGATGTAATCTTCACTTTAGTTGTAAAACTCAACATATTTTAACAAATTTATCCCTGAATCTTGGATGTAATATTCACTTTAGTTGTAAAACTCAACATATTTTAACAAATCAAATATCTCCAATTCTACTCCCGATAATTTTATTTCCTTATTTATTTGCACCCAACTTCCAAGGGCTTTGACCTCCAAAATCTCCAATTCTATGCCCGATAATTTCATTTCCCTATTTATTTGCACCCAATTTCTAAGGGCTTTGACCTCCCATGCCCGATAATATTATTTCCCTATTTATTTGCACCCAACTTCCAAGGGCTTTGACCTCCCCAAATCTCCAATTCTATGCCCGATAATTTCATTTCCCTATTTATTTGCACCCAATTTCTAAGGGCTTTGACCTCCCAAATCTTGGATGTAATCTTCACTTTAGTTGTAAAACTCAACATATTTTAACAAATCAATTGACTAGATTGAAACTAAATTAAGATCGAAGTGAAAAGATAATCACAATTTCTTTAACATTTTCATGGCTCCACATATTCAAATCTCCATTTCACAAATCTCAAGACAAGAAGAAAGATAGAGATAACTACTCAGATCTTATGGGGAAAAGACAACAATACTCGAAATTCATATATAAATGCAAAGTCATACAAATACAACAAATAAATAAACTTATCTCTAATTTCTCTCCAAGCAAACTCCTCGAAGTTCCTCTGAATTTCTTCCTTTCTTTACAGCAGACAGAATTCCTCTTCGAAGCGGCCAGGAGGAAGAAATCTCTCACTTTCCATCCACTCTTACAATCTATCAAAGAATTCCTCACAATTTAGACACTCTAGTAAATTCTTTATACACTAATGAAACCTCTCTCACCTTTAGGACCTTTCTATCATCCATGACCTCTTCTATTTTTGACCAAAATCTTCTTTTAAAGTTGTGGATGAGTTTTCCTAAGAGTTTCCTAAGCACCCCTCCAAAATTCATCCTCATCTAATGCAAAATCTTCTTTTAAGGGCGCCGTCAGTGGGCCTTCTAAGTTAATTAACTCTGGAGTCTCGGGAAAAGTCCATCGTCGGCGCCCTAGTTTAAATCTTCACATTTTGGTCATTTTCGCTCCAAATTTGCTCCTTTTTGCATCTTTTTGCTCCAATGACTCTAATTCACCATTCCTGCAACAAAACATCAAAAATACATTTCTTTAAAGTGCAATATCATCAAAATAGTGTAAAATAGGTATGAAAATCTCAACATAATTTCCTTTGGTCAAAATCCCCCAAACTTAACTATTACTTGTACTCAAGTTATTTTAGTACTATGTAAAAGTTATGATCTATTGTAATAAAGTTTTAATTCAGAAATACTATAAGCTTGTTTTAGATGAATACCATAGTGAGATTTTCAGAAAAAATTCAAGTAATTAAATTAACTCTATAGCTACAAGATTATCTAGTCATCAAGTTTAAGATATCTAGTCTTCTATTCATTTCAAGAATGACTATATGTTAAAATATTAAGTCACTTAGAATATTCAAAGGATAGGAATTTCATGAGAACACTACTAATAAAAGATCTATTTCATAGNTTAGTCTGTCACTCTAAAATCTCCAATTCTACGCCCGATAATATTATTTCCCTATTTATTTGCTCCCAACTTTCAAGGGCTTTGACCTCCCTAATTCTTGAGATGTAATCTTCACTTTAGTTGTAAAACTCAACATATTTTAACAGATCAATTGACCAGATTGTGTAATCTTCACTTTAGTTGTAAAACTCAACATATTTTAACAAATTAATTGGCCAGATTGGTAATCTTCACTTTAGTTGTAAAACTCAACATATTTTAACAAATCAATTGGCCAGATTGAAAATAAATTAAGATCGAAATCAATTGGCCAGATTGAAAGAATTTCCCTATTTATTTGCACCCAACTTCCAAGGGCTTTGACCTCCCAGAATCTTGGATGTATCTTCCAAGGGCTTTGACCGCCTTGAATCTTGGATGTAATCTTCACTTTAGTTGTAAAACTCAACATAACTTAACAAATTAATTGCCCAGATTGAAAGTAAATTAAGATCGAAGTGAAAAGATCATCACAATTTCTTACCTCTCTGAATCTTGGATGTAATCTTCACTTTAGTTGTAAAACTCAACATATTTCAACAAAACCTGAATCTTGGATGTAATCTTCACTTTAATTGTAAAAGTCAACATATTTTAACAAATCAATTACTGAATCTTGGATGTAATCTTCACTTTAGTTGTAAAACTCAACATATTTTAAGAATTCAATTACCTCCCTGAATCTTGGATGTAATCTTCAATTTAATTGTAAAATTCAACATATTTTAACAAATTAATTGGGTGAATCTTGGATGTAATCTTTTTTAAAACTCAACATATTTTAACAAATCAATTGGCTAGATTGAATATCATATTTGCACCCAACTTTCAAGGGCTTTGACCTCCCTGAATCTTGAGATGTAATCTTCACTTTAGTTGTAAAACTCAACATATTTTAACAGATCAATTGACCAGATTGTGTAATCTTCACTTTAGTTGTAAAACTCAACATATTTTAACAAATTAATTGGCCAGATTGGTAATCTTCACTTTAGTTGTAAAACTCAACATATTTTAACAAATCAATTGGCCAGATTGAAAATAAATTAAGATCGAAATCAATTGGCCAGATTGAAAGAATTTCCCTATTTATTTGCACCCAACTTCCAAGGGCTTTGACCTCCCAGAATCTTGGATGTATCTTCCAAGGGCTTTGACCGCCTTGAATCTTGGATGTAATCTTCACTTTAGTTGTAAAACTCAACATAACTTAACAAATTAATTGCCCAGATTGAAAGTAAATTAAGATCGAAGTGAAAAGATCATCACAATTTCTTTCAATTGGCCAGATTGAAAGTAAATTAAGATTGAAGTGAAAAGATCATCACAATTTCTTAAAAATTTTCATGACTTCACCAATTCAAATCACCATTTCACAAATCTCGAGACTAGGAGAAAGACAGAGAAAACAACTCAAATCTCATGGGGAAAACACAAAAAAAACTCAAAATTCATATATAAAATCAAAGTAATACAAACTACAACAAGTAAATAACTTATCTCTAATTTCTCCCCAAGAAAACTCCTCAAAGTTCCTCTGAATCTCTTCCTTTCTTTACAACACACAGACTTCATCTTCGAAGAGGCAAGGAGGAAGAAATCTCTCACTTTCCTTCCACTCTTACAATCTCTCAAAGAATTCCTCACAATTTTGACACTCTAGTAAATTCTCTATACACTAATGAAACCTCTCTAACCTCCAAGGCTCCCTAACGTTCAACCAAAATGTTCTCTTAAAGTTGTGGATGAGCTTTCCCAAGAGTTGCCTAAGCATCCCTTCAAAATTTGGCCTTATCCAAAGCCTGATTGGGCATAACCGTCGAGCTCGCCGTCAGTGGACTTGAGGGCGCTGTCGGCAAACCTTCTTAATGAATTAATTCTGGAGTCTTAGGAAAATCTCGACGTCGGCGGGGTTGATGGCGCCGTCAGCACCCTAGTTTAATTCTTCACATTTTAATCATTTTCACTCCAAATTCGCTCATTTTTGCATCTTTTTGCTCCAATAAGCCTAATTCATTATTCCTGCAACAGAACATCAAAAATATCTTTCTTTAAAGTACAATATCATCAAAAATAGTATAAAATATGTATGCAAATCTTAACATATTTTCCTTTGGTCAAAATCTCCCAAACTTAACTATTACTTGTTCTCAAGTAATTTTAGTACTACATAAAAGTATGATCTATTTTATTAAAGTTTTAATTTAGAAATACTATAAGTTTGATTTAAATAAATATCATAGTGAGATTTTCAGAAAAAAATCAAGTAATTGAATTAACTCTGTAGCCACAAAATTATCTAGTCATCAAGTTTAAGAGTCCTAGTCTTCTATTCACTTCAAGAATGACTATATGTTGCAATATTAAGTCACTTAGAATATTCAAAAGATAGGAATTTCACAAGAACTCTACTAGTAAAATATCTATTCTATAAATATAANTCTTTTTCATTTGGATTGCTTTCAATCCTATATATTTTTCTTTTCCTTTCAGGGATTGTTGTGNGATATAAGTTCAGGAATATATTTAAGTTTTCCCTTTAGGTAGGTCCAGTGAAGCCAATTTTTTATTAGACATCTCCTTAAGCTTCTCCTCACTTTCATAATTCTTTTTCTTTCTTTTCTCTTTTTCATTTGGATTGCTTTCAATCCTATATATTTTTCTTTTCCTTGTCAGGGATTATTTTCAATCCATTCTTTTNTGAAGCCAATTTTTGATTAGGCATCTCCTCAAGCTTCTCCTCACTTTCATATTTTTTTCTTTCTTTGCTTTTCTCCTTTTCATTTGGATTGCTTTAAATCCTATATATTTTTCTTTTATTTTCAGGGATTCTTTTCAATCCTTTCTTTTTCCTTTTTCAAATGAGGATTACTAAACCTGGATAGCCTTGATGATTTTGAACATCACCTTTCTTTCCTTAAATTTGAAACTCAAAGCATTCCTTTACCTTATGAATATTTCATAGCCTTTACATCATTGAGTCCTAATNTAAATATTTCATAGCTTTTACATCATTGAGCCCCAATCTTTTCTTTTCAAATGAATTTCTAGATTCTTAATACTTCAAAATATATTTTCCTTTACTTTATATAGTTAATTATAGTCTTATTCTCTTATACTAAATATCTTAATCCACAAAATTAATTTTCATTACAAAAACATTCCTTTAAATCTATCATAATATTTAAATATCTACAAAATACAGTTACTTGAGNTATTCTCTTATATTAAATATCTTAAGTTACAAAATTAATTTTCATTACAAAATTATTTCTTTAAATCTACCACAATATTTAAATAGCTACAAAATATACTTATTTTCACTACATGAAATCATATAAATAATTTTTGAAAATATTGAAATAGAGGACATCTAATAGTCAATCTTTTTCTTCCCTCTCCCAAACTTAACAAAAATATTTCTTTAAATCTACCATAGTATTTAAATAGTTACAAAAATATAGTTACCTGAATTAAATTTACTTTCTTTAAATCTACCATAATATTTAAATAGTTACAAAAATATAGTTACATAAATTCACTACATAAAATCATATTAATAATTTTTGAAAATATTGAAATAGAGGACATCTAAATTTTTCTTCCCTCCCCCAAACTTAAATTTTTCAATATAAAATAATACAGGTGGAAAGAAAAATTTTAAATAAATCATACCTCAGTATTGTAGGCATTTTCATCATTCTGAAATTTCTGCAGGCCTTCTTATCATACCTCAGTATTTTAGGCATTTTCATCATTCTGAAATTTTTGCAGTCCTTCTCAAAATATCTACTTCACCTGGTCTGTAACATTAGGAGCTTTCTGCACATATAAATCATTAGAGAAATTGGTGGGTAATGAGATTTTGAAATAAGTGCAAAACTAAAATATTAAACAAACACAATAATTCACTAACACAACCACAATACTTAACAAAACAATTACAATTAAAATACAAAATAAAAATCACATTACAATACAATTCACAAAGTACTAATCAACATCCATTATACTACACATGCAAATTTTAACTACCACACTAATTTCATAACAAAGAATAAAAATTATCCAAGTACAACATAGCAATAAAAATGAAAGTACAAATACACAAAAAATTCCATTTCTATTACAAAAGATTACAAAAATAAAAGTACAAGTACATAAATTACATTCAGATATCAAAATCCCAAACTATGTCTTCATCTCCTTGATCAGCAGGTGAATATCAAGAGCACTCAGAGAAAGTAACATCAGGCTCACCTCTGTAGTGTCGGGCCTAAGCTTCGTAATAAGCTATCTCAAAATTTGAATGCCTCTTAAGGTACTCACTATCATAATCATGTCGACGTTCTAAACCTCCAATCCTTTCATTTATTAATTCTATACTCTTTCGCTGCAAGGTCAACTCATTCATCAAATCAGTTAGAGTAGGGGAACTAGAAGGTGGAAGGTCATAACTTGTAGAGGGGACATCTCTACAAGTAGAAGGTTCTTGACTCCTACTTCCAGTTCTCCATTTTTCATGGGATTCATAAGTTTTCAAATTAGCTTTACTAATGGGTTTCATAGCGTAAACCCATTCCTCATTACCTCCAGCTTCCACTCTAGAAAGTTGGCAAAGTGCATAAATAAGACAAGGATGTCCTAGACCTCCACTTGTTTCACTCCTTGCCGTAGTCAATAAATTCTTAAAAATGATTCTCCCTACATTTATATTTTTATTTTTCTGAATAAAAAAATTCAGAATAGCTCTATCTTTAGTTACCTCACTATGATGCTAGATCGGTAACAGAGTAGAAGAAATAAAATAGTGCCACGTATTAGAGGTGGCATTTAACAAGGAAGTAAAAAAATTTACCCGTTCTCGTTGCTTAATCTTCCATGTTCCTTTCCTATCCGTGAGAAAGTTGATCACATCATTCAGGTGGCCTTCATAGTACTGAAGAATTCATAATGAAAACTATAAGAGTCTGGGACTTCGTAAAAGGTGGTAATGCGGGCAGCATTAAATTCAACAAGAAATCCCCGCACTTGAACGATTCCGTCTTCAGAATGGAACATGTTGGCATAGAACTCTTTCATAATATTTGCAGCAGCCTTATCGGTGGTATAATAGAAGTTTTCCCACCTCCGCTTGGTAATAACTCATTAAATTTCTCCTCCCGGACTCTCAAAAACTCTATCTTGTATACACTTTTTTTCTTTAAACACTGAAGTAAACCTTAATTGAGCCTTCACATTGACGAAGCGAGACTCGTCGAACTAAAGTCATCTCTTTTGTCGTGGATCCATTTCAATCTAATCACAATTATAGAAAAATTTCAAAATATACTTCAAATATACAAATAATGGCTTCCAAGAGTAATTTTAAGAGTTCAACACTAAGTTCTATGAATTTCTTCCCAATATTTTCTTCACATCCTCAAAATTTTTGGATCTCCTCAATGTGGAAGAAATCCATGGTGAAAATCAAATATTTTTAGTTTGGAGTGAAGGTCTTACCAAGAGATGATCAAATCCGGTGTTCGAAGGCCTTGAAATCGCCTCCCAATCCAAGATCTCTCAAGTCCTAAGTCAAAAATCTCATTTTTCAGAGGAAGGGGATGATGAATAGTGACGGTTGACTGGTCAAAATAGAGGTTAAAGGTGTTTTTTCAGGATCTCACTGTCGGCGGGGTATTCGGCGCCGTTGGCGCACTTTATTGAAATTATATCCTAAGTTTCGGGAAAAGTCCGCCGTCGGCGGCGTTGAGGGCGCCGTTGGCGGACTCTATTGATTTGGTTCAATTTATGAATTTTTGCGATTTTGATCAATTTCAAGCCTCAACGACATCTGTTCAATCATTAAAAACATAATTTTAAGTGATTAAATGTTGTACTTATCACAAATAAACTTTCACAACACAAAACATCACAATTATATATAAATTCTAAGAGTTACAATATATGTTACATAACCCACCTAAGTTTGGTATTTTCTCAACCTTAATACATTAATTCAGCATCGTAATCCAAGTCACAACACTCATAACGTTGAAAACAAAACATTCTATGCTTAGTCTCAACTATACAGAGATCTAAAAACATAATTCTAAAACAAAGCAAATGTAAACTTCAAATCAAATTACATACATAGACAAATAGGTAACAATATAAATCTACTATTCTTCAAATTCAGTGTTAGATTCTCCTCTGAGATCATCCATTGATTAAACATGAATGAAGAGGTTATAGAAGGGTTGGTATGGAAATTCTTGCAGTAGAATCCTCTTCTATCAATTTCATCCTCCTATCAGCCATATCAAACTATCTTCTATATGTCCAGAGTGAGAAAAATGTTCTTTCATCCTCCAGTCCAGATGATCAAGGAAATCAGAGATATTATTAATTGCATTCATGACATTTTGTACCTCCTTCTCCAATTTCTTCATTCTGCGCATGATCACCAGAGTCTTTTCCGGAGCTAAAGGTTGAATCGACAGTGAATTCTGAGATTCTTGATCTACCATAATAGTCATGTCATTTTCATCTTCAAAAGCTGGGAATCTTTTAGTTGGGTCCAAAGGCTTCCAAGGTAGAAGTACCTTTTCCCAATTTTTGTAGGATACTTGGAACTAACTGCAAAATGAGAAAATTGTGGAAGGGTGTCCAAGCCCATAAGTTGATCCATGAACGAACATGCCCAAAATTGACTTCACAATTATTAATCCAATATCGATCGGTAGTCTCATTTGGATGCAGTAATTCAGAATATCACTTTCCTTAGAAACTTTACTGATCTTCATTGTCGGTAACAATTTTGCAGAAATGAAAAAGTGTCAGTGTTTCGAAACAAGATTTAGGAGTGTCGCAGAAAAACTAACATACCCTTTTCCTCTCATTTCTCAGTCTTCAGTTTCGTCCGTTAAATATTGGTAAATTTCATTTATATGGCTTCTTATCGGGATAAAGTTGGAATAATGGTAGATAGGAACATTCTCGATCATATATAATTCACTGATTTGTGCAGGAGTAAAATTTATCCATCTACCTCACACATAAACGACTCCCTGGTTGATTCCATGCAAATTTGCATAAAATTCTTTCACCACAAGAACAACCACGACGGCGGTAGTATAGCACAACACTTCCCATCTTCGCCGCACTAGCATCTCTTCAATTTCCAAAGAGGGATTATTCAATCCGTGATTTACGAATCCTCGTTCTTTGATCAATCTTTTCTTCGTCAGTACCTTGTTGAAGATTCGGTGCGCTTCCGCACGAATAAACTTTCTCTAGTTGAACACTCACATTCTGGGATTATCAGAGGAATTGGATGCCATAGGAATGAGTTTGGTGGAGTTTCACTTCATTTTTGGGGGAAATATGAACTTAGGAATCAAATTTGGGAGTTTAAAAGGGGTAACTCCGGCCCAAAAACCACCAAAAATTGCCCTTCAAACTCCAGAAACCGCAATCCTGCCGGTCTCACCGTCGGTGGTGTCCAGGGCTCCATTGGTGAGCCTTTAGTATTTATTTACCTGGACTCTCATGAAAAACCCACCGTTGGTGGTGTCAATGACGAGAGTATTATTTACTCCCTAGTGGAAATAACTGTCACTTTATTCTACACTTCATTCTAGGTCTGTTGACTTAGTGGATTTTGTAGGTTTTTTTTATCTTGTCGGTCAATGCCAATACATTGGGTGTGCTTGTCCGACACACCACGCCTATTTGGGATCCATTTGTTGACCTCAATTTTGGTTAAGTTCTACTTTCCTTTGTAGTAGCCTATGGCCTAGCCATAGGACATTTTCATTGACTATTCCCAGATGACTAGAGAAGGAACCCTCACCATTAGATATTCTAAATAGTTTTTTTTCTCAACTTGAAGTTCCACATATTGGTCCTAACATCTAACACTTAGTAGGTGGGGTCAATTTGAGGGAGCTCAAGGGGCATCCCCATAAGACTGCTTGGCCTTAAGATTGACCCTAGGTGTTGGTCTGGAGCTAGTTCACTCACTTTCACTCACATTCCACTCACAACCCTAAACCTAAATTTGTTGACTTTGATCCCTTGATCTTTTGGGAGACTCATGTAGATGGTCACCTTGACCCACTGGCCCTAGGATAAGGTCTAGCCCAGAACAGTACATGAAGGACCCAAAGTAGTGGATTCCAATGGTCCATAGCTCAAATAGGGTAGTTCACACCTCAATTTCACTAAAATACCCAACTTAGCCTTTTACCCAAAAATTTACCCAATTTACCAAAACATCCACAAATCCCAAATTTGATAAAAATTCTCAAACTACCCAAAATACCTAAATTTATCCATAAAATCATCTCAAACCATTTGAAACTACCCAAATTACCCAAAACTTCCCAAAATTTTCAAAATTACCAAAATACCCCCAAATTTGCGAAAATTACAAAAATACCCTTGGTGACCCAAACTTTCCCAAAGCCCTCAAAATCATTTCAAATGTCTCCAAAACAAATTTGGACCCTTCAATTAAACCCAATTTGCCCAATTTGCCCATTTTGATCAAAACCCCCAAATTGCCCCTAAAGGCCCAATTTCTCATAATTCACCCTAAATATCACTCAATTTCATTCCAATTTTCCCCAATTTCAATTCTAAACTTAAATTCATTATTTTTATGATCAATTTAAACTAAATCCAAGCTTAATTGACCCATACATTGAGCCCAATTTCAACGTAAATCAAAAATGCCAAATTTTGCCCCAATTTAGCCATGCCTTCAAATGTCACCAAATTGAATGCCCAAACCCCAAATTTGAAACCAAATCGACGTTAAAAAATCTTCATGATATTCCCTTAGAACATTTTCAACCATAAATTTGAACTTAACCCACCCTAAGCCCAAGTCTAACCCAACATCCCAAATTGATCATTGATCACAAGTCCAAAATCCCTCAAATTGAACCTCCAAATCAATTTAAAATCACTCCAAATTTTTTCTAAACCCTTCATGACAATCACCCACACTAAATTGGTTAATAAATTGGGCTCAATGTCATGACTGGCTTAGCCCAAACTAAACTCTAGACAATTTGACCCAAATTGAACCCATGCACCAAAATTGACTTAGCCATGCCAAATGGATCATTCCAGGACTTCTACAGCCACCAAGTACACCCTAGTGACTATTCTAAATCCAACTAAACCAGCCAAGGTGTGCTATGGACCAATGGTTACTCATATTAAGGGATTTCATCCCATTTTTGGGTATAAACCAAATATCTTCATCATCATACCAAACCATTCCAGGTTAATCATAATTAACCCTCCCCCAGACTCACCTGAACACCTAACCACCTCCTCTACTCTTGCCAGCCACCCTAGTCACCAGAAAATCCCAAATTTGAGAGCCACCTTGCCAAAATTCAAACTGAATTGCACCCATCCAAGCCGGTCAATCCTAATTGGCTTTGGCTTTTTTCTACCCTCCACCTAAGAAATTAATTAAAAATTGAAGCCTTGATCTCCACCCTAGGCCATTCTATTTAAGCCACTCCTCCATGGCTAAAGAAGAGAGCGTTGACACTAAAAATTTGGGAGTTGTTAAGTTGTCGGCTGCTAGGATGGATATCCCAACACCAGTTTTAATTTAATTTAATTTAATGTGTGTGTATATATATATATATATATATATATATCTATATATAT
>JXCR01145099.1:509284-527045 GCA_002079205.1 Phalaenopsis hybrid cultivar | reverse complement strand
TTATATTACTACCTATCTGTCTATCTATGTATTTTGATTTGAACTTTATATTTGCTTTGCTTTAGCATTATGCTTTTAGATCTCTGTATAGTTGAGACTAAGCATAAGATGTTTTGTTTTCAGTGTTTTGAGTGTTGTGGCAAGGATTGTGATGTTGAATTAATGTGTTGAGGTTGAGAAAATACCAAACTTAGGTGTGTTATGTAACGTACATTGCACCCCTTGGAATTTATATATAAATGTGATGTTTTGTGTTGTGAAAATTTATATGTGCTAAGTACATCATTTAGTCACTTAAAATTATGTCTACAATGATTAAAAAGATGTTGTTATGGCTTGAAATTGATTGGAAAATAAAAAATCTGGAATTTGGACAAAATCAATAGAGCCCGCCGACGGCGCCCTCGATGTCACCGAAGGCGAGATTTTCCCGAGACTTAGGATTTTAATTCCAATAGAGCGCGCCGACGGTGAGCTCACAAAAAACACCTTTAACCGCTATTTTGACTAGTTAACCACCACTATTCATCATCCACTTCCTCCTAAAAATGCTATTTTTAAACTAGGGATTGAAAGATCTTGGATTGGGAGGCGATTTTAAGGCTTTTTGACAAGAGATTTGTTCATCTCTAGGTAAGAGCTTCACTCCAAACTAAAAATATTAGATTTTCACCATAGATTTCTTCCACATTGAAGAGATCCAAAAAATTTGAGAATGTGAAGAAACTTTGGTATGAAATTCATGGATCTTAATGTTGAACACTTAGAATTACTATTGGAAGCCATGATTTGTATATTTGAAGTAATTTTTGGAATTTTTTCTATAATTTGATTAGATTGAAATGGCTCCACGTCAAAAGAGAAGAGTTGAGTTCGACGAGTCTCGCTTCGTCAATGCGATGGCTCAAAAAAAATGTACTTCCATATTTAAAGGAAAGAAGTGTACACAAGATAGAGTTTCTGAAAGTCCGGGAGGAGAAATAGAACGAGTTATTGTCGAGCGGAGGTAGGAAAAATTTTGTTACACCACCAATAAAGTTGATGCAAATGTTTTGAAGGAGTTCTACGCTGATGTAATTTATTCTGATGACGGAATCGTTCAAGTGTGTGGATTTCCTGTTGAGTTTACTGCCACCCGCATCAACACTTTTTATGAAGTCCCAGACTTTTATAGCTGTCAATATGAATACTTAAGTATGATGAAAGGTCCCCTAAATGATGTGTTCAACTTTCTCACTGATGGGAAAGGAACCTAGAAGATAAAGCAGCGAGAACGGGTAAATTTTTCTGCTTTCATGCTGAATGCCACCCCTAAGGAGTGGCACTATTTCATTTCCTCTGCTCTGTAACCGACCCAAACCCATAGTGAGGTAACTTGTGATAGAGCTATTCTGAATTTCTGTATTCAGAATAGTAGAACTATAAATGTGGGGAGAATTATTCTTAAGAATATATTGACTGCGGCGGGGAGTGAGACTAGTGGAGGTCTAAAACATCCTAGACTTATTTATACAATTTACAAACTTTCTAGAGTGGAGATTGGAGATGAAGAATGGGTTTACCTTATGAAACCCATTAGTAAAGCTAATTTAAAATTCTGGAGTGAAAAGTGGAGATGAAGAATGGGTTTATCCTATGAAACCCATTAGTAAAGCTAATTTGAAGACTTTTCCCATGAGAAATGGAGAATTGGGAGTAGAAGTCAAGAACCTTCTACTAGTAGAGATGTCCCTGATGAAGAATTGGTTTACCTTATGAGAACCACTAGTAAGGCCAATTTAAAAACCTATGAATCTAAATGGAGAACTGGAAGTAGAAGTCAAGAACCTTCTACTAGTAGAGATGTCCCCTCTACAAGCTATGACCTATCCTATGAAACCCATTAGTAAAGCTAATTTGAAGACTTATGAATCCCATGAGAAATGGAGAAAAGATGAGGAATGGGTTTACCCTATGAAACCCATTAGTAAAGTTAATTTGAAAACTTATGAATTCCATGAGAAATGGAGAACTCTATGAAACCCATTAGTAAAGTTAATTTGAAGACTTATGAATCCCATGAGAAATGGAGAACTATGAAAGTCAAGAACCTTCTACTAGTAGAGATGTCCCCTCTATAAGTTATGACCTTCCACCTTCTAAATTAGTAAGGCTAATTTGAAGACTTATGAATCCCATGAGAAATGGAGAACTGGGGGTAGAAGATTAGTAAAGCTAATTTGAAGACTTATGAATCCCATGAGAAATGGAGAACTGGGAGTAGAAGATAGAACCTTCTACTAGTAGAGATGTTCCCTCTACAAGTTATGATCTTCCACCTTCTAGTTCCCGTACCCTACCTTCTACTAGTAGAGATGTCCCCTCTACAAGTTATGACCTTCCACCTTCTAGTTCCCCTATGCCTTCTACTAGTAGAGATGTCCCCTCTATAAGTTATGACCTTCCACCTTTTAGTTCCCTTACCCTCTTTGCTTGATGAATGAGTTGACCTTGCAGTGGAAGAGCATAGAATTGATAAATGAGAGGATTGGAGGTTTAAAACGTCAACACGATTACGATAGTGAGTACCTTTAGAGGCATTCAAATTTTGAGGTAGCCTATTATGAAGCTCAAGCCCGACACTACAAAGGTGAGCCTAATGTTACTTTCCCTGAGTGCCTCCAATATACTCAGTATCATCCTGATCCACCTGCTGATCAAGGAAATGAAGATATAGCTTGGGATTTTGATATTGAATGAAATTAATGTACTTATATTTATACTTTTAATTTCTGTAAGTTTTTTTTGTAATATAAATGGATGTTTGTGTATTTGGACATTCATTTTTATTATTTTATTGTACTTGAATGATTTTAAATTTTTGTTATAAAGTTAGTGTTATAGTTAAATGTGCATGTGTAGTTTAATAGATGTTGAGGAGTATTTTGTAATGTAATGTGATTTTTATTTCGCTTTTTAATTTTAATTATTTTGTTTAGTATTGTGTTTGTGTTAGAAAATATTGTGCTTCTTTAATGTTTTAGTTTTATACTTATTTCAAAATTTTATTACTCAGAAATTCCTCTAAAAATTTATATGTGTAGAAAGCTCCTAATATTACAGACCATGTGAAGTAAGAATTTGAGAAGGCCTGCAAAAATTTCAGAATGATGAAAATCCCTACAATACTGAGATATGATTTATATTTATAGTTTTTCGTTCCACCTGTATTATTTCATATTTAAAAATTTAAGTTTTGGGGAGGGAAGAAAAATATTAACTATTAGATGTCCTCTATTTCAATATTTTAAAAAATTATTTATATGATTTCATGTAGTCAATTTAATTTAGGTAACTATNGATGTAAAAACTATGAAATATTTATAAGGTAAATGAATGCTTTGAGTTTCAAATTTATGGAAGAAAAACTATGAAATGTTTATAAGGTAAAGGAATGCTTTGAGTTTCAAATTTAGGGAAAGAAAGGCGAGAATCATTAGCTATCCAGATATAGTAATCCTCACTTGAAAAAGAAAAAAGAAAGGATTGAAAACAATCCCTAAAAAGAAAAGTAAAATATATAGGATTGAAAGTAATCCAAATAAAAAAAAAAAAAAGAAAAAGAAAAAAAATTATGGGAAGTATGGAGAAGCTTGAGGATATGCCTAATCAAAAATTGGCTTCACTGGACCTACCTAAAGGGAAAACTTTAATACATTCCTGAACTTATATTTATGGAATAGGTCTTTTACTAGTAGAGTTCTTATGTAGTTCTTATCTTTTGGATATTCTAAGTGACTTAATATTGCAACATATAGTCATTCTTGAACTTGATAATTAGATAATCTTGTGGCTACAAAGTTAATTCAATTACTTGAATTTTTTCTGAAAATCTCACTATGATATTTATTTAAATCAAACTTGTAGTATTTCTAAATTAAAACTTTACTGCAGTAGATCATAACTTTTATATAGTACTAAAATTACTTGAGGACAAGTAATAGTTAAATTTGAGAGATTTTGATCCGAGAAAAATATGTTGAGATTTTCATACATATTTTATACTGTTTTTAATGATATTGCATTTTTAAGAAAGGTATTTTTGATGTTTTCTTGCAGAAATGATGAATTAGGGTAAATGGAGCAAAAAGCTGCAAAAAAGAGCGAATTTGGAGCGAAAAGTACCAAAATGTGGAGATTTCAACTAGGGCGCTGTTGATGCCCTCGATGCCACCAACGACGAGTTTTTCCTGAGGCTACATGACAAAATTCTCCAGAAGTCCGCCGATAGTGCCCTCGAGGTCATCGATGGTGATCTGGTGGTTATGCCTACTCAAGCTTTTGATAACGCCAAATTTGGAAGTGATGCTTAGGCAACTCTTGGGAAAGCTCATCCACAACTTTAAAAGAAGATTTTGGCCAAAAATTACTTAGGCAACTCTTGGGAAAGCTCATCCACAACTTTAAAAGAAGATTTTGGCCGAAAATTGAAGAGAGCCTGGCTTAGGCAACTCTTGGGAAAGCTCATCCACAACTTTAAAAGAAGATTTTGGCCAAAAATTGAGAGGTTCTAGAGGAGTTTAGGGAATCTAAAAGGGCCTAGAGGTCCTAGATGTTAAAAAGGTTCCACTAGTGTGTAAAAATTGTGAGGAAGTCTTCGAGAGCTTGAAAGAGTGGAGGGAAAGTCGGAGATTTCTTCCTCCTTGTTACTTCAAAGAGGAATTTTGTGTGCTGTAAAGAAAGGAAGAGATTCAGAGGAACTTCAAAGAGTGTTCTTGGTTAGAAATTAGAGAAGTTATTTACTATGACTTTGATTTTATATATGAATTCTGAGTTTTGTTGTGTTTTTCCCATGAGATCTGAGTTGTTTTCTCTGTCTTTCTCCTTGTCTCAAGATTTATGAAATAGTGATTTGAATTGGTGAAGCCATGAAAATATTTAAGAAATTGTGATGATCTTTTCACTTCGATCTTAATTTACTTTTAATCTGGTCAATTGATTTGCTAAAATGTATTGAGTTTTACAACTAAAGTGAAGATTACATCCAAGATTCAAGGAGGTCAAAGCACTTGCAAGTTGGGTGCAAATAAATAGGGAAATAATATTATCGGGCGTAGAATTGGAGATTTTAGAGTGACAGACTAAAATCTCCAATTTGGTCCTATCGTTTGGGTGCTGAAGTGTAGATGTTAGTCATCAGGTGAGGGGAACATGGGAANTTCAAACACTACAAGTCCAAGTTAAAACCAAAATTGGCTAAGTGTCTTAATAACACTAACTTGCCCCTTTAATGGTCTCCACCTGTATAATTCTCGAATTGAATGATAAATGATAATCACCCTGCTCTTAGAGAAAATTGAAACATCACTGTTTATTGAACACTATAAATATTTACGGGATGGATTATTAAGCAATATAATAAGTTTAAAGGAGCTCAAGAATTCTCACCAGGCTGTGAGGGGAAAGCATGGACCTACCTTTTTCTCCTGACCTGTTGGATACCTCAGAGGTCTACTAAACTTGAAATGATTTGCTTAATAAAATCACCCTTAATCAAACCAATAAGAACTCACCAAGATATAATCTAGGAACCTTAGTTTTCCCGCTTTACATAAAATGCCCTTAGATGCATTTTGAGTTTCAGTTGGAGATGACAGGAAGACTATCCAAGTACGCTTTTATTGTGATTTATTAACCTGCATTCTTGATTACCAGTACTATTTTTTAGTATGTTACTGTACTTACTCACCTGCATGTATAACCAAAATACGAACTTTCATGCTAAACAATGATGTCAACCTGCATAAAAACCAAAACTACTAAGATAGCCGTAAAACCAAAACCAAAACTAAAATTAACCAAGATAAAATTCACTGAGGTTCTCCTCCGGATCTATGTCATCCCCTAGTTCTTCCTCCTTTAGATTACAAAAACAAAATGTTCCAAATTTGAGTCATTCTCCTTTCACACCTCTTTGTCCGATTTCGTTAAAAAAGTTCTAGCCTTTTGAACTCCTTGAAGATAATATTTCCTGATTTTTATCAAGAGTTTTCTTAGGTGACTTCGGTTATCTAAGATGTTATTAAGTATAGGGGCTTGCCTTTATAGGAAGCTTTTCCGAACCGAGCTTAATATAAACCCTATTTAATTCTTCATATTAAATAGAGGAAGTTATCGACAAACAAAACAATTTTGCAGACCAAATAGATTTCATATATTTATTAGTATATTTGATTGAGCCTCATTCTCAAATCTTGTGTTTATCCTTCAGGATAAATACAGTGTTTGAGGTATAGTATTCTTTCATTTAAACTATGAAAAATATGGGGTCAGTTTGATTTCATATTTTTATAAACTATATATACATATATAAATTAAAATGTCTTTCCAAAGAGGGTGATGGGATTTCAATTCCAGTGACCGACAGCTTCTTATGGGCAACTCATCAACCAAAATAGTGCTGAGAAGTGGTAAGGCTCCCATAGCTCACCTATGGCTTAGGAGTGGCTTCATGGCTTGCATGTGGCTTGACTAATTTTCATGGGAAGGGATTTTGGATTTATGGGATATTTTGGTGGTGTTTGTCATGAGGCCTAATATGGAATGATTTTGTGATGAATTTAAAACATATGAAATGATTTTGATTGAATGGATGATGAGGAGAAATGGTCATGCGGGCTTTTAATTGAATTTGGGCTTTTTGAATTAAACATGGTGGGCTTGGGCTTTAAGAATTGAGATTGAATTTGGGCTAAAAGTTGGTTCAATTGAATGTTGAATTTTATGTAGGAATATGTCATGAAGGATTTGGAAGAATTAAAGTGATTTTGAATTGAATTGAAAGATCGATTTAGTGGATTTAGTCATATGGTCAAAATTGGGGCTTTTTGATTTGAGTGATATTAGGTTTGAAATTGATCAGATTGTGCTTGAATTTTGTTGAGATTGGGATTCAAATATTCCCAATTTCATTTCTCTTAACTACCACATGACCCAATTTGACCAATTTGACCATCTTTAACCAAAATCCTCAAATTGCCCTTTAAGGACCCAAATTTCCCCAAATTCAATCCAAATGTACATCAATTTGACCTCAATTGACCTCAATTTCAATCCTAAACTCAAATTCACTTGTAATTTGACCAAATTAAACCAAATCCAAGCTCAATTGGTCCATGATTTGAACCTAATTTTGAGTTAGGTTAAAACCCCAATTTTGACGATATGACCTAATCTCACCAAATTGGACCCATAGCCTAGTCAATTGGCCCCAATTAATGTTGAAAAATCTTGATAATATTATTATACATCAAAATCAACCATCAATTGCCCATGGTGAAGTCTCAAATCCATTTGATTTTCGCTTAAATCCAAAATTCCCAAATTTAGCCCCAAATTGACTAAGTCCCCAAACTTCACCCAATTGATTTTTTAACGTCCAAATTGGCATCCAATTCATGTTGAAAACTCTTCATAAGGTCTTGATTGACCATTTAAAATAATCAATTTCATCTTAGCCCAAGGCTAACCCAAGCTAGACCCAAGCCTAGCCCAACATAACCAAATTGATTAAGGTTCTAAATTCCCTCAAATTGACCCTTCATTTGAGCTCAAAACCACTTTCATTCTTCACGAAAGTTGTTCCTTATGATCATCTACACCAAATAAAATAATTATTTGGGCCAATTAATATGGCTAGCCTAGCCCAAACTGAAGTTTTGGTCATTTGCACCCACTTGTACCCATGCTCTAAATGTGACCTAACCACCCTAAGGTCACCAAATTAACTCCACCCCAGCCATTAGTTGGACTTAGTGACCATTCCAAACACCATGAAACCACCTAAATCAAGCCATGGACCAAAGGTCCCCAAAATTAAGGGATTTTATTTCCAAAAATGCCCATGCTTAAGATATCTTTGTCAAATCAAAGCACATTTGCATTAAATTGTTGTGATGGATTCCTCTAAGTTTCCTGAGCTCCTAGCCACCTCCCTCTGGCCGGCTAGCCAGCCTAGTGGCTGGAAAAGCTCAAAACCGAGAGACACCCCCATGGCACCTCACCCAAATCAAACTCAGAGGCCAGCTCATCCAAATCAAATTGAATAGCTCCGGGACATAAACTGCGGGCCGAGTCAGCAGCTACGTGGATGACAGCGTCCAACGAGAGCTAGCCACGCATGCCTTCGGAGTTGCCTAGGATCTAGTCAACACGCGTGGTTTAAATAGATAAATAGGGATTTTTCTTATTTATTTAAATACCCTTAAATTATAAAATTCATAACTTTGTGTAGAAAAATCACAACAATAAAATAAAAAATACCCTCTTGCTCAGTGAACAGAAGAGACTAACGCGAAATAAATTTCAAGTCTATTTGATGCATAAAAATTTTTTAATTAATTAAACACTGTTTGGGATCATTTGATTCTCCATGCATATTGGTACATCACCTTGAAATTTTGGCACGTTGTAGCCTCTGTCAAGAGATATATTCTCTGATTTTTCTAAAGTTAGAGGAGGTTCCTATACAGAGATATATTTTACAAGTTATTCCACATTATTTCTTCAAAATAATCATGGAAATTAGCATATTGATTAGAAAATCTTAAGAAAATTTTGGAAGATCCACCATGACTACAGAAATCTTTGAAAATAATTTCATGGGTCAACTCATTTAAAATACCCTTAAATTACTGAAAAAATTAATTTTGGAAAATTTAAACATTTAAATGACTTGATTTTTGATCTCCACTGTGATTTATGATCCAGAGAACTCATAATAAAAAATTCAAAATATTTTGAGTTCATTTGATAACTTAAATTGATTTTCAAAGATAAATACCATTTTTGACACTTAAAATGATGTTTTAAAAAACAAAATAAAATTAAAAAAAATAACAAAACTTAGTTTTTTGAGTTCTCTGTGATCAAGGATATTTTATAAAAATAAAATTATATTTAAAATAAAAACTTGATTTTTGGCTTATTTTAAATATTTAAATAATTAAAAATTCATAAAAATCACAAAAATAATAAAACTCATGAAATATTCTAAATTTCTTCCTAATCACTTAGGAACAATCAGAATATTTTTCCTGATTCAAATAAAGATATTGAATTTCAAAGCTTAAAAATAATTTTTGAAGGCTAAAAATGAGTTTTCACTAAAATAATTCCAATAAATCAAAGAAAAATTATAAAATTATTAAATTTGCTCCTCTGAGTCCTCTGACCTTAGAGAGATTTTTCAAAAATACAAAAATTAATTTTCAACACCTAAAATATTTTATTTTTATCAAATAGCCCAAAACTTAAAATAATTCTAATAAATCACAGAGAATTAAAAAAATCATGACATTTGGTTCAAAGACTTCTCTAGTCTAAGTGTACCTCTAGTAGAAATTTCAAGGGATTAGAATTTAACTTGGTCAAGTTAGGAATTTTCTTTGAAAAATCTTATTTTTGCATTAAAATAATTATATAAATTAAATGAAATTTTGAAAAATCACATTTTCTCCTCTGTTGTCTTAATTGAATCATGAATGAGGTAGGATAAAAATTCCAAAGTCATTTGAATTGAGTTTGACAAATTATGAGGTGTTAAAGCCTTAGGGGCAAATGTGTAATTTTGGAAATTTAGCCTTAATTAGCATATAGGCTTAAGTCAAGGAGGGGAATGGGTAACCTCTGATCTTAATCAATTTATTTGATGCTTGAAACACAAGTGGTCAATTGGTAGAAACCAATCCCACTTTTTTAATTAAGTTAATAAATTTCTAAATTATTAGAATTTGGAAATTAAAATTAAATGATCCTAGACTTAAGGGTATGACTTTTGAAGTCAATAATTAATCAATTTAATAACCCCATTTTGATTTTAAAGAAAATTCAAATTATGAATCATGACCACTTAAAGCTTAACCTTTTCAAAACTAATTAAGACACTCATTTACAAATTATGAATCATGACCACTTAAAGCTTAACCTTTTCAAAACTAATTAAGACACTCACCTATGTCATGAATCATGACCACTTAAGGTTTAACCATTTTCAAAACTAATTAAGACACTCACCTAGGTCTTAAGGGCTTAATGGTGACTTAGGCTAAATCAAGATTGACTAAATAAGGATTAGAGAAATAAACATAATAAAATCAAAACACCACTAAGCCAATTAGGATTAAAAATTTGGCTAAGTGTTCAAATTACACTAACTTCCCCTTCAAGGGGATTCACTCACATAATTTTCAAATTAAATGATAAATGATAATTACCCCTTTCTTAGGATAATTGAGACATCAATGTTCACTGAGCATTAAAGGTATTTATAAGATGAATTATTAAAAAAAATAACAAGTTTAAAAAAGAACTCGGGATTTTCTACCAGGCAGCAAAAAAGAAGCATGGACCTGCTTCTTTCACTAGATCTGTTGAACACCTCGGAGATCTACTAAACTTAATATATCTTGCTTGATAAAGTCATTTTTAATTAAAACTTCTAAGGACCCGCCAAGATATGACATAGGGTTAGGAAAATTATCAGAACTCTACTTTTCCTGCTCTTCATAAATTCCCTCACATGCATTTTTAAGTTTCAAGTGGTGGAACGAGAAGACTCGCCAGGTACGCTTTTACAGTTTATAGTATCGCCTTTCTTCTTCCTTTTCCTTACATGTTTCATGCTTGCATTTACCTACATAAACTTGCATGTTAACCATAACCGTAAATTGAAACCAAAACTAAAATCAACCAAGATAAAACTCATCGCCACAACATTAAAAATATAAAATAACTCAAAATTTAATCACAAATATTACAAAAAACTACAACTTCAATTAAATTAAGATATCTCTATTGGATGATCGGGAATCCCTCGGAGGAGGTAACCTACGGTTCCTAATGAGGCTTCCCATGGTTTAAATGAAATTGTGGAACTCATTAAGTTGAGTTTAGTAACTTCATTTGGACTAAGTGAATCCAATATAAAAAGTTGTGATTGAACGAGGGAACCGTAGGATCCTAACCGGTGCCGCTCTAATCAACTTAATATGCCCTCATAAAATTTAAAGAACTTCAACCATAAGGCCACTTGATTTTACATTATAACTTGACACACTAGATAACTCAAACTCGTCACGGCAAGGAGCTTGGGACTAGCATGGTGGGCTGCACGGCCATCTTCAACAACAAAACCTGTCTTCCCAAGCTAAACAAATCTTCCTTCCTTAGACTTAAACAACAAAGCCATAGGACTTCGAGGTTGCTTGCTTATGCAACGTAAATCCTCACCTTATCTTTAGGCCTTTGTATAGGCCTGCTATATAATATAAGCCCTAACTCGTCTTAGGATTTCGAGGTTGTCGTTTCTCACGACCTAAACCCTCACATTTTCCAGGTTATTTGCGTGATCATTTCACACGAATGTAAGCTCTAACTAATAAAATTGGTAGGATGAAACACCAAAACCATTTCATACGAATGTAAGCCCTAACTAATAAAATTGGCAGGATGAAACATCTAAATATTTTAATTTCACACGAATGTAAGCCCTAACTAATAAAATTAGCAGGATGAAACACCTAAATATTTCTTAACATCTTCCAGGTTATTTGTGTGATCGTTTCACATTAATGTAAGCCCTAACTAATAAAATTGACAGGATGAAATACCTAAATATTTCTCCTCAAAATTGGAAGCCAAACATTAGGATAGCTTGGGAAGTCACCAAGGTTCTCCTCTGGATCCATGACATCCTTTAGTTAGCCAAACATTAGGATAGCTTGGGAAGTCACCGAGGTTCTCCTCTGGATCCATGACATCCCCTAGTTCTACCTCCTTTGGACTCTACAATAAAATGTACCAAATTTGAACCAATCCCCTTTCACATCTCTATGTCCGATTTCATTGAAAAGTCCTACCATTTGAAATTCCTTGAATATAATATTTCTTGATTTTTATCGAGAGTCTTTTAGGTGTCTTTGTTCATCTAAGATGTAATTAACTATAGGGGCTTGCCCTTATAAGAATCATGTCTGAACCTAGCTTAATATAAACCCTATTTAATCTTTTATATTAAATAGAGGAACTTGTCGGCAAATACAAAGGTTTCGCAGACCAGACGGACGTCATACTTTCCTTAGTTTATTTGATCGAGCGTCATCCTCAAGTCTTGTGTTTATCCTTTGGGATAGATACAAAATTTGAGGTACAGTGCTCTTTCATTTTAAACTATGAAAAATATGAGGTAAGTTTGATTTCATACTTCAACGTCCTTCCGAAGCGGGCAACGGGATTTTGATTTCGGCAACCGACAACTTCTTACGGGCAACTCCTCCCACAAACCCCCGAAATAGCATCGACATCAGGTAAAACTTCTTCTTTGACCTTATGATTTTTCTTTTACCCTGCAATTTCTTCAGTATTTAAGAAGCTTTTGGGTGTTTTAGAGTAAATAGTGAAGTGGATGAAAAAGTTTTTAGGGAGAGTTGATTTATGCTCTAAACTTGCATTTTTTAATCAAATACATCCTACGTTTGAACACATTTCTTTCTTTATTTGATTTTCTCTAGTTGCTATGACACCCAAAACCAAAGGGAGTAAGAATAAAGGTTCATTTAAACATAAGAAACTTGTTAGTTACAAAGCTCAGGAGAGATATAACAAATTTCTCTTTTCAAAGAAACTGATTGTGGAGCAACATTTCATTAGCAATGATGGTGATGTAGAAAAAAAATATTTTATCAGTTCATTGGGTAACTTTTTGTTATACCACTATCATAACTCTCATTTCTATTGTTAGAGAGTTCTATACAAATCTCCATAAGGCCTCTGATGATTCTACCTTCATTAGGGGAAAGAGAGTGAATTTTACCCCTGAGCATATAAATTTACTTTATTCTTTGGGAGATGTACCTGATTGTTTTTACTTTTCATTTGAACCCGCTGACTCCTAGCTGAATGGTATCATTAAGTTCTTAGCTGATGGAAAGAAAACCTGGAAGGTTAGAAATGACCACAAGGTAAATTTTTCTTCATTAAAATTAAATGCTCCATCCAGGGCATGGGATTGTCTTATTTTAACCATGCTTCTTCCTTCTATTAATCTCAGTGAGGTTATCAGAGAGAGGGCAGCTTTGAACTATTGTATTACGAAAATGAAGAATATTGATATTGGTTCTCTTATCTACAAATCTATCATCAATGATGTAATGGGAAGTTCTACTTTAGGGTTAGGATACTGATTCTGACTTTCTATATAGATGTAAAATTTGTTGTATGCATTTACATGCTTAATTTCTTTAATAGTTTTTCTTAATTTGCGACAAAGTCAAAAACTCGATCCAAAGCAAAATCTAGGTAAGTTTTTCACTATGAAACAAATAAGAATACAATTATAAGATTTAAATATGGGGATACTACGCAAGTATATGTATCATTATCAAGTAATATAAGACTTTTTGATTAAGCCCTGAATATTGAACCCACAAGGAGATTAGCAATACACACTTAAGAAAACTTGAAAGTTTAGAAATCTTAGATGACAAAAATCTACTCACCTAAATATTCTTACTTAAACTTAAGATGCTAAAATAGGAATGCCAATTCGATTCTTTTTGTAATTTTTGATTTATGAAAATAAGGTAAGCAACTAATTAAATTAACTAAATACTTGCAAGATGAAGGCAGCATAAGTAAAATATCTTTTTCCTTATCATGAATCCATAATAAGTAGAGAAATTCTGTTGTGAAGGTTTTCTAAATATGTTGTGCCAAATAAGATCAATAATTTTCTTTACCCTTACTAGAGTGCTATAAAAAAACAATGGCTAATTTATAGTTTGAATAGTCTTGAAGACCGGATAGGTCTGGAAGATACTAGCTCGCACTCTAGAGTTCTCTTTTATCCCTCCACCTGGGGGCTAAAATCTTGTATCAAAACCTAAAAGTATAAATAAAATTGGGGGTTTTGTCTGTTACTCTAAATTCCTCTAATTCTACACCTTTAAAAAGTTTATTTCCATATTTTTTTGCACTCAACCCTATGAACTACATTCTCATTCATGAAATCAATATGTTATTATAAACCATTTGTTGATTGAGACAATACCATCTCGGGTCTTACATGTACTCACAATAGGTATTGACATCTTAATTGGCCAAATCAAGAAGTAAATGAAGTGCAAGGTTTCAAATCATCACAACTTATTCGAACATTGAAGCCTAATCCTTCACACAACTTCCTTTCAACATTTAATTTCTTATCATTTTAAGGAAAAAGATAAAGAAAACTACTCCAAATCCATGGAGAAAACACTACCACACATGAGTTTAAAAGTAGAAATCATGCACACAAACAAGAAATCTAAATTAAAACCAAGTGTAGTCACAAAGATAAACACTTATCTCAAATCCTCTCCACCAAATGTCTTGAAGTTCCTTTGAATTCTCTTCCTTCACTAGAAATAAAAACTAAACACTCAAAATAAAATAAAAAGAAAGTGGTCGACGACGTACTTCGATGAATGATGGCTGTAGATTGTATGGGTGACTGACCTTTGGCGGTTGGCTTCGATGATCCAAGTCTTCTTTAATAAAAATTCAAAAGGTGCCTTGGTGTCCTTTCAAAATGTGTCTCTATTCAATGAATCTTCTAGAAGTTGCCTCCTCAAAAGTCAATTGAATAAATTTCTGTGTCCATAGGATATTTCCAACAATTTTACCAAGGGTTGCTTCAAACACCTCTTCAAAAATTTGTCTAAATTCAATGAATAATCAAATAACTTCTTCTGCCACTTAAGCGAGGAACGCTTAGGCGCGAGCCTTTGGTGCTTAGGTGTCAAACATGGGCGCTTAGGTGCTCCAGTTCATTTTTGCACCTTTCTTCCTTTCTGCTGAAAATTTGACCCTTTTACACTCCTTTTAGCATTTTTCATCCATTTGACTGTACCTGAAAGAAAAATACGTGAATATCGCACAATATCTAAAAATTAGGTATAAAAATGTTTATAAAATATATTTTGGTGTATCAGATACCCGTCTCTTATTTTATCCCTTTATTAGCAGTTTGTTGTTGTATTTGATAAAAAAGAGTTGATGCATCCATTAAAGACCGTTAGTAAGGCCAATGTACATTTATATGTGAAACATGCTATTTTTAGACATGGCGCTAGTTCTTCTGAACTTCCTTCTACTTCTAGACCATCCACTTCTCTTGCTTTAACGGGACCTTCTACAAGCATGGATTATATATTGGAACGTTTGAAGATTGTAGAAGGTGATGTTGCCATTACTCGGAACCAAGTGTACGAAAATGCAAATTATTTGGAACACTTGGATTTGCAGCTCAAATGATGAAGTGATTATGATGTTGGTTATCATGCTTTTCTATTGGAATTGTGTAAACAGAACAACAGGATTGGAGGAGATAAAGCATTGGAGTCTCTTGCAATTCAACCCATCGATTGTTTGAACGTCGCAGGGCAATGAAAGGGGATTCAAAGGATGATGATGATGATGTTGATGATGATAATGATGATGATGATGGGAATGAGTAGCATCACTTTTCATGTGGATGTACTGGACTTCTATATTTATGTTTCCTTGTCACTGCTAAAATGTTGTATTTTAAATTTCATGTAGTGGACTATATATTTTTCACTGCTTCTAATTAGGATCAATTGAATTAGCCTTTATTATTATCTAAAAATTCCATATGAAAAATTTTGAACAAAAATTCACTTATGCATATTTGTATATTCTTCTTATACCTTTATTTTTGGTAATACAATCATGTAATAAGAAGTAAGTTATTTTTTTCTCCCTATTTATTTTCTTACTTTTAATGTTATTTATGTTAAAAATCAAGTTTTTTTGGAGAAATTTTTTTAAAAGCTTAACTTTAGTTGTTCTCATGTAATCTACATATTAATTTGATATCACTTTAAAATAACTTTTGGTATGTGGACCCGCAATATCTGGCGTCCTTTCAAAGATAGAGGATTTATTGGACCCTCGATATCTATGCCCCAACTCTGAAAAGACCACAACACTATTGTTGAATGTAGCGCATTTGAGAGTTGGTGTAAGACCACTCTATGTATCTGACATTGGTGGTATATCCTCACTGTTTGCCGACAATCTGTCATCAGCCAGTAATACACTAGTCTCCTGATCTTCAATTTTATCTTCGAACCGGATTGGTGAGCTTTACAAAGTTTGGAGTGCACCTTTTTGAAAATTTCTTGGGCCCCTCTTCTCTATAGAGACATTTGCGCCACATTTGATCGAAGGAACTTCTATATAGAACATTGTCAATCAAAGCATAGGATAATGCTCTCTTCTTTATCATGTGGGTCAATGACTTATCATCTGACAACTTTCTTTTTTGAAAATATTCCATAGTCCTCTTCGTCTTCTATGACTGTTGTAACTGCCTCTTCATTCTTGAACTTGTGCAGACTTTCCACGTTAATCTGTGAGAGCACGTGTTGTGCCTACACCATTACATCGATGGAATCCTTCTGCAAATAGATAAATTCCTTAACGTGTTTGTGAGGGATCCAACAAGAGTGTTCTTTCCTCTCAAAATTCTATATAGCATCACGTTAGGAATTCATTCCAACAGCTTCATCGTATACTACATGTGCTATTTCAGCTTTAGTTTGAGAGTTATGTACTATCCTACTACCTTTTGGATGATCAACTACGAATTGTCGGAGATGTTGATGTCTGTTATAAGACCAATTCTAGTCCAGTTATCAAAGCTTCATATTCAACCTCATTATTCATGCACAATTATATTAAGTGGTAGGAATAACACAACATACCTCGCTCTAGAGTGATGAAGATTAATCCGACTCTTGCTTTATCAAGTACCACTGTTTGTGAGTCTCTATCCTTGTGTGATGACAAAGCTCCATCAAAGAACATCTTCCAACTTCAGTCATTGAGGTCTTCTAAACTCATATCTGTTCATTTAATGACTTGTTGAGCTGAGAATCAGCTGGTAGTGGGTATGCTGCGGGGAAATCTACTAAGATTTTTCCTTTGACAATGTGAAGAGGTACGAATGTTTTGTAAATTTGCAATAAAATCATTTACCACCTTGGTAACCTACTAGAAAGCATCAGTCGAGTCATAAGCTATTACAACGGGTTAACTTTTGAAATAAGGCTAATCTTGTGAGAAAGCATAAAATGTCTATGCTTTTGTTTGTCGAATATTAGAGCAAAATAGCGATCCTCAATAAGAGGGTACTTTACCTTCATCAAAGTTAGACGTCAATTCAAGTGGTAGAGAGTGCTTTCTTTACCCTTGTCATTGATTAAAGCTAACGGGGACTTTGAGAGACTCGTCTAAAGTTCTGGCATAGAGTATCAAACGACTTTATATATGCTTAAAAATATAAGTATTTAATATTGCTGCAAAAAGATTTACTTCCTCAGCAACTGTACTAAATTCTTAATAATAATTATAGATTCGATAAATATGGATGAAATAAATATTCAATAATTGTAAAGTCACACTTATCAATGCAAGTGTATGTATCACTCAAGTAATATAGAGCTCTAATGGAGTCCTAGATATCGATCCCACATGGAGTAAGTTTAGAACTACGAATTAAGATTTTAGAAAAGCAATACTTTAATTACAACAATGAAGTTCAATTTGCTTATCTGCCACTAATAAGAAATTGAAATAAATATGTAATTTTAGTAACTATTAAATAACTAATGATACTAATGAAGGTTTAAATGTGATATTCAATATATAAGAAAGCATC
>JXCR01145099.1:436842-498902 GCA_002079205.1 Phalaenopsis hybrid cultivar | reverse complement strand
TTTGATTTGTTCTTTTCCTTGATCTTTAGGATTTGGTTCCACAGTACTAGGAAAAGTTTCTAATATTCGGTTACTAAGCGCAGTAGCGATATGCCCTAATTGGTTTTCAATATTCTTAATAGCAGTTCCTTGATTTTGTAATTGATTTCCTTGAATTTGTAATTGATTTCATTGATTCTACAATTGCTGACTTTGTTTAATATCAGCTCTTCCATAGACAACTTCTTCTCCTTAATTTGAGTATTACTGTTAAATTCTGGTTTAATATCAGCTCTTCCATAGACAACTTCTTCTCCTTAATTTGAGTGTTACTGTTAAATCATGAGAAATAAGAAGGTCTATAGTTAACATTTCCTTGGTTGGATGAATTTTCTAACTNCAATATTCTTTATGCTCCAATTCTACTGGTAAGTGACAAGTCTTTCCAAAAACCAGTCTGTAAGGAGTCATTTCAATAGGAGTTTTGTAAGCAGTCCTGTAAGCCCATAATGCGATATTTAGTCTAGTCGACCAATCTACTCTACTAGGGTTTACAGCCTTTTCAAGTATTTGCTTAATCTCTCTATTAGAAACTTCAGCTAACCCATTGGTTTGAGGATGATAGACATTATAGATTATATGAATACTATTAAATTTTTCTGCCAATTTCTTAATATATTTATTCCTAAAATGGGATCCTCCGTCAGTGAATCATCCTAGGCATTCCGTATCTAATGAAAATATTTTTCATTAAAAATCTTGAAACACTTTTAGCATCACAACGAGGTAAAGTTTGTGCTTTAATCCACTTAGAAACGTAGTCCACTGCAACTAATAAATATAAGTTCCCAAATGAAGGAATAAATGGTCCCATAAAATCTAATCCCCAAACATCAAAGGTCTCAACTTCTAACATGAAATTTAGAGGCATTTCATTTCTTTTAGATATATTGCCTACTCGTTGACTTCGATCACAACTTTTTATGTATCTATAAACATTTCTAAAGATAGTAGGCTAATAAAATCCAGCTTGTAAAATTTTATAAGCAGTTTTATCAATCCCAAAATGTCCTCCAAATTCAGAATCATGACATTTCTGAATGATCAGCTCAGTTTCTTCATAAGGTACACATCTTCTCATAATCAGATCCTTACATTGTTTATATAAATAAGGCTCATCCCAAAAATATGCTTTCGCATCATGAATGAATTTCCTTTGTTGTTGCAATGTCAGCATATGTGGAAAAATATCACTTACAATATAGTTACCAATATCAGCATACCAAGTTATTTTTCAATTATAAAGTTGTTCATCAGGGAAACTGTCTGTAATTTCATTATCAGTGTCAGATAATTCATTATTTTCTAATCTTGACAAATGATCAGCAATTTGATTATCAGTTCCTTTCTATTAATAACCACAAGATCAAATTCTTGCATCAAAAGTTTCCATCTAATCAACCTTAGTTTGGCATCCTTCTTTTGCATCAGATATTTAATAACAGAGTGATCAGTATTCACAACACATTTAGCTCCAATTAAATAAGATCTGAATTTATCTAAAGCATATACAATGGCGCGTAACTCTTTTTCAGTGACAATATAATTAATTTGTGCATCATTAAGAGTTTTACTAGCTTAGTATATAACTTTAAAAATATTTTCATACCTTTGTCCAAGAACAGCTCCGATAGCATAATCACTAGCATCACACATCAATTCAAATGATTTCTCACAGTTAGGTGAAACTATAATAGGGGTTGTGATTAATTTTTCCTTTAATAATTTAAAGGAATTTAAACAGCTTTCAGTAAATTCAAATTTCTTGTCCATTCCTAAAAGTGGCATAGAAGTTTGGTAATTTTTGAAAAATCTTTAATAAAACGCCTGTAAAATCTAACATGTCTAAGAAAACTCCTAACCTATCTTACATTAATCGGAGGTGTTAGTTTAGATATAACTTGAATTTTTACAGGGTCTGCTTCCATACCTCTTCCGAAATTTTATGCCCTACTACAATTCCTCCTGCAACCATAAATTGACATTTCTCCCAATTTAGAACTAAATTAGTTCTTTCACATAACTCCACTCCAAAACTTTTTCAAGATAATTTAAGCACGCGCCAAATGATGTTCCAAATCCATAAATAGTTTCAATCCATCATCAATTAATTTACTAAATTTGGACATCATACATCTCTGGAATATTGTAGATGCATTACATAATCCAAAAGACATTCTTCGAAAAGCAAAAGTTCCAAAAGGACTAGAAAATGTTGTCTTTTCTTGATCATCGGGAGCAATAGGAATTTGATGGTAACCGTTATATCCATCTAAAAAATAAAAATATTTGTGCCCAGCAAGTCTATTTTCTATTTGGTCTAAAAAGGGTAAAGGGAAGTGATCTTTCCTAGTGGCAGTGTTTAATTTTCTATAATCAATGCAAATACGCCATCCAGTAACTTGTTTGATAGGTATTAATTGATTGNCTCCCCAAGTTCTAATAGATCTTGGTGCTAACGAATTTAACCACATCTTAGCCTTATCCCTCAGTGAAAAAAAAAAGTCTAAGTCTAACAACATAGTTTGAGACTCTGTCATATTTAAAAGTAACACACAATTCTAAAAAACTAGCGAGGTGTAAGTTAGGATCTTCATTTTGCGTGCCTTCGAATTGATTGTTCTGTACCATTTGGATAATAACAGGTTTAAACTCAAATGAATTAGCAGCTACATCAGGATTTTGGATAGATAAGTGAATTTCATCTGCTGTAGGATTTGCATAATCTCGTAGGGGTCTAGGTTGGTGTTCATTTTCTATTCCCTGATTGTTCATGTTGTTTTCCATTGTATCAAAATTTCTAGGTTCTCTTTTCAATCTTCTAATTTTTCTAACAGTGCGTTCTAATACCGAATCGTAGGGTATAAGATTTTCCAGTCGAAATTTACGCATAAAATTTGAAATCAGTACACAAATATATATAACTAAATATAAAAATAAGTTGCAATTCAAGTAAAAATTTTCTAATAATCCTAATTTGTCCGTTACTCTAATTTTGATTTTTGTTACTCATTCCCCGGTAACGGTGCCAAAAACTTGACCACGACTTTATATATGCTTAAAGTATAAGTATTTAATACTGCTATTAAAAGATTTACTTCCTCAGCAACTGTACCAAATCCTTAATAATAGTTATAGATTTGATAAATATGGACTAAATAAATATTCAATAATGGTAAAGTCACACTTATCAACGTAAGTATATGTATCGCTCAAGTAATATAGGGCTCTAATGGAGTCCTAGATATCGATCCCATATGGAGTAAGTTTAGAACTACGAACTAAGATTTTAGAAAAGCAATACTTTAATTATAACAATGAAGTTTAATTTGCTTATCTATCACTAATAGACAATTGAAATAAATATGTAAATTTAATAACATTAAATAACTAATGATACTAATGAAGGTTTAAATGTGATATTGATTATATAAGAAAGCATCACTCTCCTTGTCAAGAAATTATAGTGAATGGATAAAGTGAATCGGTTCAATTTGTATTGTGTCAAATAGGAGCATACATATTCTTTACCCTATGGTCTACGCATAAAGAACATTGAGTAATCCAACTTCCAAAGGCTTTGACTTCCCTGAATCTTGGATGCAATCTTTACTTAAGTTGTAAAACTAAACATATTTTAACAAATCAATTGGCCAGATTGAAAGTAAATTAAGATCGAAGTGAAAAGATTATCACAATTTCTTAAACATTTTCATGGCTTCACCAATTTAAATCACCATTTCACAAATCTTGAGACAAGGAGAAAGATAGAGAAAACTACTCAGATCTCATGGGGAAAGCACAAAAAAACTTGGAATTCATATATAAAATCAAAGTCATACAAACTACAAGTAAATAAACTTATCTCTAATTTCTCCCCAAGAAACTCCTTGAAGTTCCTCTGAATCTCTTCCTTTTTTTACAGCACACAGAATTCCTCTTCGAAACAACATAGAGAAAGAAATCTCTCATTTTCTCTTTACTCTTACATTCTCTCAAAGAATTCCTCCCAATTTTTACACACTATTGTAACCTTTATAACCTCCAAGAGCTCTCTCCCCCTTCCAGGACTTCCAGGACCTTTCAATTTTTAGCCAAAATCTTCTTTTAAAGTTGTGCATGAGCTTTCCCAAGAGTTGCTTAAGCATCCCTTCAAAATTTGTCCTTATCCAAAGCCTGATTGGTCATAACCACCGAGCTTGCCGTCGGCAACCTCGAGGGCGCCGTCGGCGGACTTTCTTAATGAATTAATTCTAGAGTCTCGGAAAAATCTCACTGTCGGCGGGGTCGATGGCGTCGTCGGCACCCCAGTTCAATTCTTCACATTTTGGTCCTTTTCGTTCCAACTTCGCTCTTTTTTGCATCTTCTTGCTCCAATGACCCTAATTCATTATTCCTGCAAGAAAACATCAAAAATACCTTTCTTTAAAGTGAAATATCATAAAAAATAGTATAAAATAAGTATGAAAATCTCAACATATTTTCCTTTGGTCCGTCTTCCTGAGATAGGGGCTGCTAAGACAAGTGGTTTCATTAGACATTCTTTAATATATTTGAAGTCCCATGGACATTTTTCAACCTAAACAAATTTGGCATCCTTTTTAATTAATGCCGAAAAGGGCAGAAACCTTCCTAACAGATTAAAGATAAATTGCCTTAGGTATGCCAACTTTTCCTGAAAAGATCACAATTATTTCAATGTTTTAGGAGGTGACATTTCTAAGACTGCTTTAATCTTCTTTGGATCGATTTCAATTCCTCAATAACAAACAACAAATCTTAAAAATATCTTGGAAGTGACACCAAAGGCACACTTTAAAGGGTTGATCTTAAGATTAAATTGCCGCAACCTTTCGAAAATAATTCTCAAATCATGCAAATGGTTTTTCTTTTATTTCCTCTTGATGATTTAATCATCCACATAGTATTCTACTTATTTGAGGATTAGGTCATCAAATATTTTTGTCATTGCCCGCTGGTACATTGCTTTGACATTCTTCAATTCAAAAGGCATTAGTGTGTGACAATGTATTTTGATTGATGTCCTGAAAGCTCTATATGTTGCCTCTTTCGATGCCATATTTATCTGATTGTATCCTAATGATCCATCCATAAAAGAGAAGATTGTGTGTGATGATGCAACGTACACATGACAGTTACAATAATAAATTTGCAATGTAAAACGAACTAAAAAAACTTCAATAAAAATAATTTTATCTTTTAAGAATCTTTAAACTGCCAAATCCTCTAATAATAATTTAGGTATACGTATCACTCAAGTAATAAAAGGCTCTAATGGAGTCCTAGATATCGATCCCACAAGGAAGTTGGAAATACTGATAGGTAAATTCTTATGACTAAAACATAAAACAAAATTCAAACTACAAAACTGAAGTGTGAAATTTTAATCTAAAATAATTAAGTGTATGTTAAATAAAATGCAGATAAAGGAACTGTTGACCTCACTTTTGGTTGAGGTTTTGTTTTTCCTTTTTAGTAGCCTAGGGTCTAGCCATACGACTTTCCTATTGACTATTCCTAGAAAACTATAAAGGAACCCTCACTATTAGAATCTCTAAATTCTTCCTTGCTCAACTTGAAGTTCCACATATTGGTCCTAACCTCTAGCATTTAGTAGGTGGGGTCAGTATGGGGGATCTCAAGGAGAGTCCCTATAGGACTGCTTGGCCTTAGGGTTGACTCTGGGTGTTGGTCTGGAGCTGTTCACTCACTTGCACTCAATATCACCCACAATCACTCATAATCCTAAAACACAAAATTGTTGAGTTTGATCCCTTGATCTTTTGGGAGACTCGTGTAGATGGTCCCCTAGACCCACTAGTCATAGGATAGGGTTTAACTAAGACCAGTACATAGAGAACCCAAATGCAGATTTCATTGCTCTATAGCTCATACATGGTGGTTGGCACCCGAATTCTACCAAAAATGTCCAACTTGGCCTTTTGCCCCTAAATCCACCCAAATTACCTAAATCACTCTATGGGGCATTTAGTACAAGCAGTCCCTTCAAAATTTGAGCAAAATTCATTCTGAGCCGCCTTAATTCATAAAAAGTTGTCTTTGGCACCTTAGGCGCTCGTTATGGTGCTTTAGGCGCCAAGTTTCTTAAGACCGCGCGGTTTTATGTATTGGGACTTCACGCACCAAATCTCACGCTTCAAGTGCCAACTCTCTGCAAAATGGCACTTTAGGAGCCAATACTGGCGCTTCAGGTGCCAACTCTCTATAAAATGACGCTTCAGGCGCCAAAATCACAAAATTCACTGTTTTGGCTCTAAATTTCATCCTTTTTGCTATTTTTGCTCCAAATGCCTAAAATTGATATAACTGCAAAAAAAACATGAAAATACCCTTCTTTAAATTTCAGTATCACAAAAAATAAGCATTAAATGTATTCCTAAAATAACACATTATTTTGTTGTATCAAAATCCACCAAACTTAAATGTTACTTATCCTCAAGTGACACTTTTACTACATAAAAAATATATGACTTAGGATAGAGATTAACTTGTAAACTTCTATACTTTAGTTTCATAAATAAAATAATAAAATTTAAGAAAAACTCTTAATAACTTAGATTCAAACTCTAAGTCAAAGAATACTTAGTAATCAAATTTAAGATTTCTGAATCTCTATTCATTTCAAGAAGAGTTGTAATTTTTCATATTAAGAATACTTAGAACATCCATATGAAAAAAAATTTCATGAAAACTTTACTAATAAAGGTGCTAATACTTAAATATAAATTTAGAAAATGTAATAAAGCATAAATATTGGTAATTTTGGTCTAAGGAGGGGCNTTCATTCTGAGCCGCCTTAATTCATAAAAAGTTGTCTTTGGCACCTTAGGCGCTCGTTATGGTGCTTTAGGCACCAAGTTGCTTAAGACCGCGCTGTTCTAGGTTTTGGGACTTCACGCACCAAATCTCACGCTTCAAGTGCCAACTCTCTGCAAAATGGCACTTCAGGAGCCAATACTGGCGCTTCAGGTGCCAACTTTCTATAAAATGACGCTTCAGGCGCCAAAATCACAAAATTCACTGTTTTGGCTCCAAATTTCATCCTTTTTGCTATTTTTGCTCCAAATGCCTAAAATTGTTATAACTGCAACAAAAACATGAAAATACCCTTCTTTAAATTTCAGTATAACAAAAAATAAGAATTAAATGTTTTCCTAAAATAACACATTATTTTGTTGTATCAAAATCCACCAAACTTAAATGTTTATCCTCAAGTGACACTTTTACTACATAAAAATATATGACTTAGGATAGCGATTAACTTGTAAACTTATATACTTTAGTTTCATAAATAAAATAATAAAATTTAAGAAAAACTTTTAATAACTTAGATTCAAACTCTAAGTCAAAGAGTACTTAGTAATCAAATTTAAGATTTCTGAATCTCTATTCATTTCAAGAAGAATTGTAATTTTTCATATTAAGAATACTTAGAACATCCATATAAGAAAAAATTTCATGAAAACTTTACTAATAAAGGTGCTAATACTTAAATATAAGTTTAGAAAATGTAATAAAGCATAAATATTGGTAATTTTGGGCTAAGGAGAGGCATTTTGGTAATTTGGCAATTTTTTGGTGATTTTGGGTAATTTGGGTGTTTTCAAAAGGTTTGAAATGAATTTGAACAAATGTTGGTATTTTGGGTAAATTTGGGAATTTTGGCCAAATTTAGGGTATCAAGGGTACTTAAGTAATTTGGGGGTTTAGAGACAAAATGCTAAGTTGGGCATTTTGGTAGAGTTGGGGTGCCAACCACCATAAATAAGCTATGGACTAATGGAAACCTCATTTGGGACCTTTATGTACTGGTCTTAGCTAAACCCTCGCCTAGGGCCAGTGGGTTTAAGGGACCATCCAGATTAAGGGATCAAGGTCAAGAAATTTTGGGTTTCTATTTGTGAGTAATTGTGAGTGAGGTGATCGCTGGTGAGTGCCTTAGCTCTAGATCAACATCCAGGGTCAACCCTAATGTCCAACAGTACTATGAAAACTCTCCTTGAGCTACCTCATAATGACCCCACCTACTAAGTACTAGAGGTTAGGACCACTATGTGGAACTTTAAGTTGAGTAAAGAGGAGTTTAGAATTTTTAATGGTGATGGTTCCTTTTCTAGTTTTCTAGGTATAGTCAACATGAAGTCCTATGGCTAGACCTTAGGCTAATAAAGAGGAAAACTAAACCTCAACCAAAAGTGAGGTTAACACTAGCCTAACCCAAACCCAACCTTTTGTCATTTGGACCCAAATTGAACCCATATACCAAAATTGGCCTAACCACCCTAAATTCACCAAATTTGTGACTCCACAGCCACTAAGCTCTTCCTTTGGACCAGGCTGAACAACACTAAACCAACCCAAGCAAGCTATGTACCAATGGATCCTTAAATTAAGGGATTCATGCCCATTTTTGANAAATTTGGGAATTTTGGCCAAATTTAGGGTATCAAGGGTACTTAAGTAATTTGGGGGTTTAGAGACAAAATGTTAAGTTGGGCATTTTGGTAGAGTTGGGGTGCCAGCCACCATAAATAAGCTATGGACTAATGGAAACCTCATTTTGGAACTTTATGTACTGGTCTTAGCCGAACCCTAGCCTAAGGCCAATGGGTTTAAGGGACCATCCAGATTAAGGGATCAAGGTCAAGAAATTTTGGGTTTTTATTTGTGAGTAATTAGGAGTGAGGTGATCGCTGGTGAGTGCCTTAGCTCTAGATCAACATCCAGGGTCAACCTTAAGGTCCAACAGTTCTATGAAAACTCTCCTTGACCTACCTCATAATGACCCCACCTACTAAGTGCTAGAGGTTAGGTCCACTATGTGGAACTTCAAGTTGAGTAAAGAGGAGTTTAGAATTTCTAATGGTGATGGTTCCTTTTCTAGTTTTCTAGGTATAGTCAACATGAAGTCCTATGGCTAGACCTTAGGCTACTAAAGAGGAAAATTAAACCTCAACCAAAAGTGAGGTCAACACTAGCCTAACCCAACCTTTGGTCATTTGGACCCAAATTGAACTCATATACCAAAATTGGCCTAAACACCCCAAAATCACCAAATTTGTGACTCCACAACCACTAAGCTCTTCCTTTGGACCAAGGTAAACAACACTAAACCAACCCAAGCAAGCTATGGACCAATGGATCCTTAAATTAAGGGATTCATGCCTATTTTTGAGCCTTAATTAAAAATCTCTCTCATCATCACTAGCCCTTGGGGGTAAATCATAATTAAGCCTCCCCCTGACTCACTTGACTTTCTGGCCACCTACCCTGGCCCTGCTCGCTGGCCTAGTCACCAGAAAACCTCAAAATCGAGAGCCCCAAGGCCAAATCAAGCCCAATTTCAACCCTAGAGGCCACCTCACCATAATTAACCTTTGGAGCTCCTCAACCCCACCTAAGCAAGCCTTTGCATCCAAGACCAGACCCTGAGCTCCCCTCTCTAGACATGGCTATAAAATGGCCCCTTCATGGCCTAGCGAGAGGTGCTGAAATTTTCTCAAGGAGATCCCTTTAAAGTGCTCCCATAACCTCTTTGAGACCTCCTTAATGAAACTCAACCACTTCCTTGCCCTAATTTCCCTTGCCGGAGTTCAATTTTTGAGCTCAAATCCTTGCCAGAGACAGGACAAAACTCTCCACACCTCCATAGTGTGCAAAATTTAAATTAAACTCACCCACACCTTTACCACAGTGAAAGAAGACAAAGCCCCATCAAACCCCCCTCACAAAGAGCCTCTACACTAGACTTTGATCAACACCCAAATTCAGCCTTGATTGAATTTGGGTCTAAACCTTTCACCACGATTAGAGGCTCAATCCCTAGCCTCCTTGGATCTCCACGAATGTGTCGAGCATATTNCTTAATAAAAAATCTCCCTCATCATCACTAACCCTTGGGGGTAAATCATAATTAAGCCTCCCCCTGACTCACTTGACTTTCTGGCCACCTCCCCTGGCCCTGCTGGCTGGCCTAGTCACCAGAAAACCTCAAAATCGAGAGCCCCAAGGCCAAATCAAACCCAATTTCAACCCTAGAGGCCACCTCACCCTAATTAACCTTCGGAGCTCCTAAACCCCACCTAAGCAAGCATTCGCATCCAAGACCAGACCCTGAGCTCCCCTCTCTAGCCATGGCTATAAAATGGCCCCTTCATTGCCAAGCGAGAGGCGCTGAAATTTTCTCAAGGAGACCCCTTTAAAGTGCTCCCATAACCTCTTTGAGACCTCCTTAATGAAACTCAACCACTTCCTTGCCCTAATTTCCCTTGCCAGAGTTCAATTTTTGAGCTTAAATCCTTGCCAGAGACAGGACAAAACTCTCCACACCTCCATAGTGTACAAAAATTAAATTAAACTCACCCACACCTTTACCACAGTGAAAGAAGACAAAGCCCCATCAAACCCCCCTCAAAACAAGTCTCTACACTAGACTTTGATCAACACCCAAATTCAGCCTTGATTGAATTTGGGTCTAAACCTTTCACCACGATTAGAGTCTCAATCCCTAGCTTCCTTGGACCTCCACGAATGTGTCGAGCATCTTTGATTGAAGCTTCCCTTCTCAGAGCAAATGTATTGAACTTCCCCTCTTCCCAAGCCTATTTTGATTCTCCATTTGATTAGGGTTAGTTTAATGGCATGTTTACCGTATGGATGTGTTCATCACAGTTAGACGAGTCAATAGGATCAAACCTAGGGTCATTTGGTTAAGAAATGAGTGAGATCTTAGGGTTTTAATGTTAACGGTCATAAGTTCACTCTATTTGGGGATGATGGCGCAGAGCCGTTGAATCGGGCGTGTATCAAATAAAGGGCTCTGATTGCACCGGATGGGAGCCTTGTTCATAAAGCGCTGGCCGAGTCAGCAGTTACGTGGAAGGCAGCGTCTAACCGGAGCGCGCCATGCATGTTTCCGGAGTTGTTGTATGATTGCGTGGTGCCGCACGTTTAAATAGAANTGGTTAAGAAATGAGTGAGATCTTAGGGTTTTAATGTTAACGGTCATAGGTTCACTCTATTTGGGGACGATGGCGTGGAGCCGTTGAATCGGGCGTGTATCAAATGGAGGGCTCTGATTGCACCGGATGGGAGCCTTGTTCATAAAGCGCTGGCCGAGTCAGCGGCTACGTGGAAGGCAGCGTCTAACCGAAGCGCGTCATGCATGTTTCCGGAGCTGTTGTATGATTGCGTGGCGCCGCACGTTTAAATAGAAAAATAGGGTATTTTCTGATTTATTTAAATTCTTGATTTTAAAAATCCATATCTTAGTATAGAAAAATTACAAAAATAAAATAAAAATATTCTAGTGTTCAATGAACAGAGGAAAACAATGTGAAAATGGTTTGAAGTTTATTTGATACATATTTTATTTTTAAATAATTAAATACTTNTTAAATGCTTGATTTTAAAAATCCATATCTTAGTATAGAAAAATCACAAAAATAAAATAAAAATATTCTAGTCTTCAATGAACAGAGGAAAATAATGTGAAAATAGTTTGAAGTTTATTTGATACATATTTTATTTTTAAATAACTAAATACTGATTTGAGTCTCATGTAGACATTTCACCATAGCTTGATATTTTGGCATGTTGTTGCCTCTGTCATGGGGGATATTCTCTAATTTTTCCAAAGTCGGAGAAGACCTCTAGATAGAGATCCATATTTTTCATGTTTATGTCTATTATTTGCATAAATTAATCATAATAATTAGCATGTTGCTTAGAAAAATCCAAAAAAATTTTAGAAGGTTTATTATGATTAGAGAACCCTTAAGAAAATTTTTCATTTGTCTAATCATTAAGAACACACTTAACTTGCACAAAACCCTAAAACACAAAAAAAAATAGTTTAAAAAATAGAAACATTTAAATGACTTGATTTTAAATCTCTATTATGATTTAAAGTTCAGAAAACTCTTCATAAAATTTTCAAAATATTTGGAGCTCATTTGAAAACTCAAATTGATTTTCTAAATTAAATGCCATTTTGACACTAAAATAATTTTTTATACTTAAAATTTAACTCAAAAAATCATAAGAATTTGTTTTGGGAGTTTTGTGTGATTAGAAGATTTTTTAAAAAAATAAAAATTGTAAATAAAATAAAAACTTCATTTTTAAGCCTATTTTAATATTTAAATAAATAAAAATGAATAAAAGTCACAAAATTAATAAAATTCATAAAAATATTATAAATTGTTTCCTAAGCACTTAAAAACAATTGAAAAATTTTTCCTAATTTTCAAGGCAAAGATATTGAATTTTAAAGCTTAAAATAATTATTTAAAGGCTAAAAATGAATTTTTCTTAATCTTTCACTTAAAATGTAAAATTTATTCCTCTGGCTACCTTGATCTTTGAGAGATTTAATTAAAATATAAAACGTAATTTTCCACATTAAAAATATTTTATAATTAATTAACACTTCTAAACTTAAACTAATTTTAATAATTCAAATAAAACTTAAAAAAGTATGAAATTTGGCCCAAGTGTTTCTCCAGTCTAAATCTACCTCAAAAAAAAATTTTCAATGAATTAGGCTTTACCTTGGCCAAGTTGTTGAATTTTCTTTGAATAATCTCATTCTTGCATATAAATAATTACATAAATTAAATTAGATTTTGAAAAATCACATTTCTCCTCTGATGTCTTAATTGACCCATGAGTAAGGTGGGATAAAAATTCCAAAGTTATTTGAATTAAAATTGATGAATTATGAAGTGATAAAGTCTTAGGAGAAAAAGTGTAATTTTAAAAATTTAGCTTAATTAATATTTAAGCTTAATTCAAGAAAGAGAAATGGGCAACCTTTGGTTTGAATTAACATATTTGGATAGTTGAAACACAAGGGATTAATTGGTAGATACCAATCTCACTTTTTCCAATTAAAGGATAAATTTGAAATTTCTTAAACGATTAAAATTTGGGAGACTACCAAATTGAATGACCCTAGACTTAGGCGTATTGTTTTAGGTGTTAATAATCACTAATTTATTAACCCTATTTGGTTTTCAAGTGATGTTCAAATGTTTTGATGATGAATTATTATCACTTAAAATTTAATCTCTTCAAAAATGACTGAGACATCCGCCAGGATCTTAAGGGCTTACTAGTGATNCATGCATGTAGACATTTCACCATAGCTTGATATTTTGGCATGTTGTTGCCTCTGTCATGGGGGATATTCTCTAATTTTTCCAAAGTCGGAGAAGACCTCTAGATAGAGATCCATATTTTTCATGTTTATGTTTATTATTTGCATAAAGTAATCGTAATAATTAGCATGTTGCTTAGAAAAATCCAAAGAAATTTTGGAAGGTTTATTATGACTAGAGAACCCTTAAGAAAATTTTTCATTAGTCAAGTCATTAAGAACACACTTAACTTTCACAAAACCCTAAAACACAAAAAAAAAATAGTTTGAAAAATAGAAACATTTAAATGACTTGATTTTAAATCTCTATTATGATTTAAAGTTCAGAGAACTCTCCATAAAATTTTCAAAATTATTTGGAGCTCATTTGAAAACTCAAATTGATTTTCTAAATTAAATGCCATTTTGACACTAAAATAATTTTTAATAATTAAAATTTAACTCAAAAAATCATAAGAAATTGTTTTGGGAGTTCTCTGTGATTAGAAGAATGTTGTAAAAAAAGAATTGTAAATAAAATAAAAACTTTATTTTTAAGCCTATATTAATATTTAAATAAATAAAAATGAATAAAAGTCACAAAATTAATAAAATTCATAAAAATATTATAAATTGTTTTCTAAGCACTTAGGAACAATTGAAATATTTTTCCTAATTTTCTAGGTGAAGATATTGAATTTTAAAGCTTAAAATAATTATTTAAAGGCTAAAAATGAATTTTTCTTAATCTTTCACTTAAAATGTAAAATTTATTCCTCTGGGTACCTTGACCTTAGGGAGATTTAATTAAAATATAAAACTTAATTTTCCACATTAAAAATATTTTATAATTAATTAATACTCTTGAACTTAAAATAATTTTAATAATTCAAATAAAACTTAAAAAATCATGAAATTTGGCCCAAGTGTTTCTCTAGTCTAAGTCTACCTCCAAAAAAAAATTCAATGAATTAGGCTTTATTTTGGCCAAGTTGTTGAATTTTCTTTGAAAAATCTCATTCTTGCATATAAATAATTACATAAATAAATTAGATTTTGAAAAATCACATTTTTCTCCTCTGATGTCTTAATTGACCCAAGAGTAAGGTGGGATGAAAATTCCAAAGTTATTTGAATTAAATTTGATGAATTATGAAGTGATAAAGTCTTAGGGGCAAAAGTGTAATTTTAGAAATTTAGCTTATCTAATATTTCAGCTTAATTCAAGAAAGAGAAACGGGCAACCTTTGGTTTGAATTAACATATTTGGATGATTGAAACAAAGGGATTAATTGGTAGAAACCAATCTCACTTTTTCCAATTAAAGGATAAATTTGAAATTTCTTAAACGATTAAAATTTGGGAGACTACCAAATTGAATGATCCTAGACTTAGGGGTATTGTTTTAGGTGTTAATAACTCACTAATTTAATAACCCTATCTGGTTTTCAAGTGATGTTCAAATGTTTTGAGGATGAATTATTATCACTTAAAATTTAATCTCTTCAAAAATGACTGAGACATCCGTCAGGATCTTAAGGGCTTAGTAGTGATATAAGCTAAATCAAATTTGATTAAATGAGGATTAGAAAAGTCAATGTAACTAGAAATTGAACACCTTTCAAACACTACAAGTCCAAGTTAAAACCAAAATTGGCTAAGTGTCTTAATAACACTAACTTGCCCCTTTAAGGGTCTCCAACTGTATAATTCTCGAATTGAATGATAAATGATAATCCCCCTACTCTTAGGGATAATTGAAACATCACTGTTTATTGAACACTAGAAATATTTACGGGATGGATTATTACGCAATATAATAAGTTTAAATGAGCTCAAGAATTCTCACCAGGCTGTGAGGGGAAAGCATGGACCTGCCTTTTTCTCGTGACCTGTTGGATACCTCAGAGGTCTACTAAACTTGATATGATTTGCTTAATAAAATCACCCTTAATCAAACCAATAAGGACTCACCAAGATATAATCTAGGAACTTTATTTTTCCCGCTTTACATAAAATGCCCTTAGATGCATTTTGAGTTTCAGTTGGAGATAACAGGAAGACTATCCAAGTACACTTTTATTGTGATTTATTTACCTGCATTTTTTATTACCAGTACTATTTTTTAGTACGTTACTGTACTTACTCACCTGCATGTATAACCAAAATACGAACTTTCATGCTAAACAATGATGTCAACCTGTATGAAAACCAAAACTACTAAGATAGTCGTAAAATCAAAACCAAAACTAAAATTAACCAAGATAAAATTCACTGAGGTTCTCCTTCGGATCTATGACATCCCCTAGTTCTTCCTCCTTTGGATTACAAAAACAAAATGTTCTAAATTTGAGTCATTCTCCTTTCACACCTCTTTGTCCGATTTCGTTAAAAAAATTTTATCCTTTTGAACTCTTTGAAGATAATATTTCCTGATTTTTATCAAGAGTTTTCTTAGGTGACTTTGGTTATCTAAGATGTTATTAAGTATAGGGGCTTGCCTTTATAGGAAGCTTGTCCGAACCTAGCTTAATATAAACCCTATTTAATACTTCATATTAAATAGGGGAAGTTATCGGCAAACAAAACAACTTTTCAGACCAAATAGATTTCATATATTTATTAGTTTATTTGATTGAGCATCATTCTCAAATCTTTTGTTTATCCTTCGGCATAATCCTTAGTTTATTTTATCGAGCCTCATCCTCAAGTCTTGTGTTTATCCTTTGGGATAGATACATGTTTGAGGTATAGTGTTCTTTCATTTAAACTATGAAAAATATGGGGTCAGTTTGATTTCATACGTTTATAAACTATATATACATATATAAATTAAAATGTCTTTCCGAAGAGGGTGATGGGATTTCAATTCCAGTGACCAACAGCTTCTTACGGGCAACTCATCAACCAAAATAGTACTGACAAGTGGTAAGGCTCTCATAGCTCACCTATGGCTTAGGAGTGGCTTCATGTCTTGCATGTGGCTTGACTAATTTTCATGGGAAGGGATTTTGGATTTATGGGATATTTTGGTGGTGTTTGTCATGAGGCCTAATATGGAATGATTTTGTGATGAATTTAAAACATATGAAATGATTTTGATTGAATGGATGATGAGGAGAAATGGTCATGCGGGCTTTTAATTGAATTTGGGCTTTTTGAATTAAACATGGTGGGCTTGGGCTTTAACAATTGAGATTGAATTTGGGCTAAAATTTGGTTCAATTGAATGTTGAATTTTATGTAGGAATATGTCATGAAGGATTTGGAAGAATTCAAGTGATTTTGAATTGAATTGAAAGATCGATTTACTGGATTTAGTCATATGGTCAAAATTGGGGCTTTTTGATTTGGGTGATATTAGGCTTGCAATTGGTCAGATTGGGCTTGAATTTTGTTTAGATTAGGATTTAGGATACTAAATTTTGGTTTAAAATTGAATTTGGGTAAGATTGGGATCAGTTGGGCCAAGATTGGGGATAATTTTGGGAAATTGGGCCCTTAAGGGCAAATTTGGGGCTTTTGGTCAAATTGAATAAAAATGGTAAAATTGAGTCAATATGATGGTTAAAAATTAAAATTGGGAATATTTAGGATGACTTTGGAATTTTTGAGGATTTTTGAAATTTTTGAATTTTTTGGGTCATGAAGGGCATTTTGGTATTTTTTGGCAATTTTGGGGCATTTTGGGTACTTGGTGATTTTGGTGAATTTTGGCCAATTTAGGTAGTGATGAGTGGTTTGAGATGATTTTTTGGGCAAATTTGGGTAGTTTGGGATTTTTGGCAAACATTAGGGTTGTAGGGGTATTTTTGTAGTTCGGTGATTTTGGGCTTAAATGGGCAAATAAACAATGAAACCATGCCAAAGCAATAGGAGCCATGTGAGAACTCATTTTGGATGCTCAATATGCTGGTTCGAACCCTCTTAGCCAAAGACTAGGGGTATAGGTTCATTCATATGAGCCTTACAAAATGAATCATGAGAACAAATCAAGGGGTCTTAGAGTTTGGGGTGTGTAAAAAAAGTTTAGTGCGTGCAAGCCATTTCAACCATCACCAGACCACCCAGGGTTAGTACTAAGGTCTGATAATCCTATGGGAGACTTCCCTTGAGTTGCCCCATACTGACCCCACCTACTAAGGGTTAGAGGTTAGAACCAATATGTGTAACTACAAGTTGAGCAAAGAAGAATTTGAAATTTCTAATGGTGAGGGTTCATTTTCTAGTCTTCTAGGAATAGTCAACAGGAAAATCCTATGGCTAGACCCTAGGCTACTAAAGAGGAAAAAACTAGACCTCAACCAAAAATGAGGTCAACATCTGCACTCTACATTTCATGTTGGACACTAGAGCCATTCTAAGGTTAGTATGGATGATCAACTTCTGCATACTTAAAAAATATTCAATATTTAATTTTTGTTTAAGATATTTCCCTTTGTTAATGTTCTTAATTAAATGAGATAGTGGTTAATTTGTGTTGTATTCATCTTGTAAATTTAGTAATTTCGCCAACATTTGTGTATACTCTTCTTTTGTGAACTCCATGTCTGCCACAAGTTTTGTCATGTTATCGTTTATGTGTACATTAATTTGTTTGAGTTTCAAGAATTAAAAAGACATAAGTGACTAACCTGACATAATAATATAAAAAATTTGCATAATTGAAAACTATCATTAAGAAGGAGAATAAAATTTTCAACATTATATGAAAAACTTCATACACAATGAAATAAAATTTTCATCATTTTTCTTATTTCAAAAATAATGTTCTTTTATATTTCTTTTTGTTTGAAGTTTCTTATATAATGATAAAAAATTTATTCTTTTTCTTAGTGAAAGTTTTTAATTATGCAATTTTTTTATATTATTATGTCAGATTAGTCAATTATGTAATTATAATTCTAGCAGCTCAAGTAAATTCAAGTACACATAAACGAAAATAAGATACAGGTTGTCGCAGACATGTAGTTCACAACAGAAGATCATAAACTACAATGTTGTTAGAATTAGCAAATTTACAAGATGAATACAACACAAATTAACCACTATATCATTTCTTTAAGTTCACTAACAAAGGACAACGCCTTGAAAAAAAATTAAACATTGAATGCAGTCGAAATATGCAGAAGTTAATCATCTGGACTACCCTTAGAATGTCACTAGTGTCTAACATGAATTATAGAGTGCACACGCATACTCAGTTAACTGTAAGATATTAAGGAGCTACCAAACTATATTATGTGTCCGCACTATAATTTCATGAGTCTCAGTATAAATTAGTTTAGTAGGTCACCAATATTTTCCAATTAGCAGAGTATTTGTTTGCACTCTACAATTCATGTTATACACTGGTGACATTCTAAGGGCAATATGGATGAATAAATTATGTATATTGTGAAAATATTGAATATTTAACTTTTGTTCAAGATGTTACCCTTTGATATAGAGCTTAACCAAATGAGAGAGTTGTTTATTTGTGTTATGAACTGTTGACCTCACTTTTGGTTGAGATTTAGTTTTTCCTCTTTAGTGGCCTAAGGTCTAGCCATAGGACTTTCCTGTTGACTATTCCTAGAAAACTAGAAAATGAACCCTTACCATTAGAAATTCCAAACTCCTCTTTACTCAACTTGAAGTTCCACATGATGATCCTAACCTCTAGTACTTAGTAGGTGGGGTCATTATGGGGGAGCCCAAGGAGAGTTCTCATAGGACTGCTTGACCTTAGGATTGACCCTGGGTGTTGGTCTGGAGCTAAGGTACTCACCTCACTCACAATCACTCACAATCACTCACAAATACAAACCTAAAATTTCTTGACTTTGACAAATTGACCTATTTGGACATTGAAGCTCAGGAGCTTACGACCGATAGAATGATGCTAAGAGGATTCAACCAAAAGGAAGAGAGAGCCATTGGATCTATTACACTGTTTATGAAGGTTGGAGAACTAGCAACAACCGCTAAGTTTCATATCATCGACGTTGAGACCTCTTTTAACGCTTTACTGGGTCGACCATGGATTCATGAACACAACATGGTTCCATCATCCCTACACCAATGCATCATGTACTACAAAGAAGGATCACAACACTGCATTAGGGGAGAACAACAACTGTTTTCAATTCATGAAGATGCTGCCTACTACGCGCCTCCGAAGAAAATTGTCTTCTCTCATGAAATTACAACATACAAAAATGAAGATACAAAAAAATCGCAAAGAGGAAGCCATTCAAATGCGCTTCAACGATCTTCCACCACTCCTTTACAACAAGTTGGTGGAGGTTCTTTTAGCTTGCGCACCCGAGGTTGAGGCCGGGGACATGGGCGTGGAAAAATCAACTTAATTGTTAAACGGACTGGGCATACCATCAACCTTGGTGATGAAGACAGTTCCGAAGATGAAATAATGATGATAAATCAGAAAAAACCTCAATATGAGATATCCTTAGAAGATGCAGAGAAAAGCAAATACGAGACAATCTATGATCGGATAAATCATTATGTGAATGCTATGAACCTTACTTTAATTCTCCCTTAAAAGGTCGAGAGTTTAGAGGTCAAGGAAGTTCGTAGTGTTGGCTCAAAGCCGATCAAATTTTACCGTACTTCTACCTCTACGTATCTTGAAAATCTTGTAAACTTGGATGATGATCCTAATGAGTTAATGAAATTACCTTTTGGTTACTTTTCACCTTGTGTACAAAAGGTAATTCAATAGGGACACTTGCCAAAACAAATGCCAAAAGATAAATTTCAAATTTTTGAAAAACTATGGAATATTAAAAGTCAAGCTCCAAACTCAAAAAAGGGTCTCAGATTTAGTACAGTCGGACTAGTCTATGATTCAAACTCTTGTATGGTTGTCACTAGTGAATCAAAAGATGATTTCCTCGATATAGAGGATGACTCTACTGATCAGCTAATAGAAGATGCTCTGTCAGAATTTGAGGAGGAAATTAAATCTATTATTTATGAATTAAAGGAAATTAACCTCGGGACTAAAGAACGACTCCGATTTACATTTATAAGTTCTCTACTCACTGATAAAGAATCTCTGCAATTGATTAGATTGTTAACAGAATTCAAAGATTGCTTCGCATGGAGCTATGATGAAATGTCAGGATTGCAAAAGAGGTTGCAGTTGATAAACTCGGTGTGGACAAAGATATGACCCCAATGAAACAAGCTCCCAGAAGAATGCGCCTCGAAATAGAGCAGCAAGTCATCGCTGAGGTGAAAAAATTAATAGACGCTAACTCTGTAAAAGAAGGGCAATACCCCGCGTGGTTGGCCAACATTGTTCCAGTCAAGAAGAAAAATGGACAAATCCGTGTTTGTGTCGACTTCAGGGATTTGAACAAAGCATGTCCAAAGGATGAATTTCTGTTATCGATACCAGAAATGATGGTGGATATCGCTTCAACTCACGAAATTTTCTCCTTCATGAATGAATCGTCAAGATACAAACAAATCAAGATGACTCCCGAGGATGCAGCACTTACAGTCTTCAGAACACCAATTGGAATTTTTCGTTACACAGTAATGTCGTTCGGCCTCAAGAACGCTGAAGCAACATACCAACGTGCAATGATGAAGATTTTTTATGACCTCATTCACAATAAAGTAGAATGCTATGTGGATGATTTGGTCATCAAAAGTAAACAAAAAATAGACCATTTGTACGATTTAAGGATCGTGTTCGAACGGTTACGACAATATGACCTTAAAATGAATCCCTTAAAGTGCGATTTTGGCATTACCTATGAGGAGTTTCTAAGATTCATTGTCCGTCATCGGGGAATCGAGATCGATCCAGATATGATTAAAGCTATCTTGGAAATGCTTCCACCCAAAACTTTAAAACAACTACGTTCCTTCTAAGGAAATTTGACATATCTGAGATGCTTTATTTCTAATCTCTCAGGTAGATGTCAGCCCTTCTCAACATTAATTAAAAAGGACGCTAAATTTGTTTGGGAAGAGAAATGCCAGCGGACCTTCGAGGACGTTAAGTAATATTTAATGACACCTCCTGTCTTAGCAGCCCCTATCTCGGGGAAACAGTTGATACTTTATACCGCGGCCTTAGACGACTCTTTTGGAGCCCTCTTAGCCCAAGTCAATGATGAGGGTAACGAAAATGCACTCCATTATTCGAGTCGTCGTCTAATACCAACGAAGATAAGATATCCACCTATCGAGAAGCATTGTATACCGTTAATTTTTGCCACCCAATAACTTAGGCATTACATGTTTTCTCATAAGATTGCCCTACTTTCAAAATTTAATCCATTGTAATATTGGATGACCCGACCAACACTCTCTGGATGTCTAACAAGATGTCAATGATTATATTGCAATTTGATATAACTTTTGTTCCCCTCCGTGCTATCAAGGGACAGATTATAACAGACTTTCTTGTTGCACACCCACTGCCAGCTAGGTCCCCTCTCAACGATAAGTTACCAGATGAGCAAATACTACAAATGGAATTCTCTAGCATGCAACGCTGGGAAATATACTTTGACAGCGCTTCATCAGCCAAAAAAGACAAAGGACCTTATACCAGGCAAAGCAGGGATCAATTTAATCCTTAACACGACAGATATGGGTATGTTAAGGTTCTCATACCACCTGACAGAGCTGTGCACCAATAATGAAGTAGAATATGAAACTTTAATCACCGGATTGGAATTGTCAATCTCAATGGATATAAAAAATATTGTCATCTAAGGCGACTCTCAGCTCGTCATCCAGCGAGTCTCCAGACAATACAAAATTTTAAAACCACGGCTAGCAGAATATCATCCGTACACAATGAAGCTGCTGGAGCAGATCCCCAATGTGACTTTCTACTGGATTCCTAAGGGAGAAAATGCCCATGCCGATGCTCTAGCAAAACTTGCTAAGGAGTTGGCGTGTCCCCTAGAGGATTCCATTGAAATCACAGTACAAGGAAGACAAGTTTTGTCTCGAATCAATCTCAAAACTCTACACAAGTTCGGGAATGAAGAAGAAACGATAATTGCGGTTGCAGATATCAACGAATATTGGTGCAAGCCATTAATAGAATATTTGCATACTAGAAAGCTGTCAGAGGACAAGTCTTAGACATAACACATTACAAAAAGGGCTATATGTTACGCTCTAGTAGGTGACGTCCTATACAGGAGATCGTTTGACCAGATGTGGCTACCATGTTTGAGCAGAGCCGAGGCACTGAATATTGTCAAAGAAGTACATGCTGGATTGTGTGCTGCTCACCAGTCAAGGTTGAAGATGTAACTGAAAATCAAAAGGCTCGGATATTATTGGCCAGCAACGATTTCTGACTGCATGGATACAACCAGAAGATGTCACCAGTGCCAAGTGCATGAGGAGGTTTTGCACCGGCCTCCGAATGTGCTACACCCAACTATCGCCTCGTGGTATTCGAGTGTTGGGGCACGGACATAATAGGTCCGATAGACCCTCCATCTTCCAAAGGACACAAATTTATACTTGCCGCTACAGACTATTTCTCCAAATGTGCAAAGGCAGTACCGTTACGAGAGGTTACGACACAACACGTCCTTCAATTCTTCAAAAGTCAAATTATCTACTATTTCAGGGTACGACAAAGAATAATTTCTGACAATGGGACAGTTTTTAAGAGCACAAAAATCAACAATTTCGTCAAATGGCACGGGATAGATTGGAGATACTCTAAAATTTACTATCCCAAAGAAAATGGCCTAGCTGAAGCGTTCAACAAGACATTGGAACATATTTTAAAGAAAACATTGGATGAAAATAAAAGGGATTGGCACAACAAATAGTTAGAAGCTTTGTAGGCATATCAGACGATGTTTAGGATTCCCACTCAATGTACACCCTACATGCTCATGTACGGGTCTGAGGTCGTACTGCCATTAAAAATTCAGACGTTGTCTCTCAGAGTCGCTGTTGCCAACCAACTCACAACAGAAGAAAGTGCAAAGTTCAGACTTGAAGAATTTGAGAGTCTTAAGGGAAAACAACTTGAAGCACAATAACACTTGAAACTTTACCAAGCAAAGATGGTACAAGCTCATGACAAATTGGTCCGCCCAAGGACATTCAAAGTTGGTGACCTCGTACACATGCTTAAAAGGCCTATTCTTGCATGCTGCAAGATTGGTGGAAAATTCAAGTCAACTTGGGAGGGAGCATTTGTTGTTGAAAAGGTCTATGCAAGAGGAGCCTACCAGTTAGTAGATTTTCGAGGTGAAAAACCCATGCTACCAATCAACAGACGATACCTGAAGAAATACTATACAACCTAACATTACTTGACATCACTTGATTTAAAATTTTTAAATTTAAAATATTGTGGAGTTATCTATTTGGCCAAATGCCTGTGACCTTATCCAAAATTTTGTAATAAAATTAACCTCAACATAATGAAAACTTTTGAAATTGCACATTTCAATTTTCTCTTTTAAACATGATACTCTACTAAATTAAATGAAATATATACATAAATAAATGGTTTTCTCACCGAAATAAACTAAAAATTTTCTTTAATAAATACTTTTTTTGTTCTTGTTCGCGCTAAGTTTCAGCTCACTGACATTTTTCCTGTCATATGCAGATAAATGTCAGGCCAGAGGCTGATCATCGCCATTAAAGATGGCTGGAACCTCGCAGTCAACTAGGGAAATGGCGTCGTAGGGAGGCACCATAGACTTTGACATGGAATTTAGTCAAGTTGACATGGATTATAAGGGGCCTCTAATAGATTTCTTCAGTCGATAAGAAAAGGAAGGGTTGCCCTCACTGCTAAGGTTGACCACGAAAGACAATTCATCACTGAAGGGAAAGAATGTGATGGTGCAACAAGACCCGATGGAGGGGCCCAGCCGCCTATCGTCCATGATAGCTACACTGACTAGGGGCCTTATCGTTGTCGATAATAAAAAACTACCGGACGCTCCGCTACGAAGAACTCAACACAAAAATGCTAGCCGTCGAAAGAAGAGGGTTTTCTTACGAGAAGAAAGAAGACGCCAAAAAGAGGTAGAGAATTTACTTACCAATATTCCTGAAGGGAACATTTATGATCCAGGCATGAGAGAAACCTCTTCCATCTTGCCTGCTATAGATGAGGAATCTGGGTTTGTTACAGAGTCGTAAATACTACCAGCTTCAGATGTTCTTTACACGGGTTGGCCGACCTGCAATGCTGAAATACCTGCACGAGCTTCAGTTACAGGAGCATTTGTGGAATGCCCAAACTGTAATGTCCTACACCTACAACACTAAAACACCTTAGAGTAGTACGCATCTTCTGATGATGGGTCTCAGACTGTCGATTGCCCGATGCGGGAGTCGTATGTCCTGTTGGGAACAGATCAGTATGTCCCGTGGAGTCCAGAGCCATAGTCCCTTTGGATGCCGAGTCACACATTCTGTTAGTGCCAGAGTCAGCACCAGCTTGGGTTCCCGCCGATGTTGAAATGAGGGAATATCCTTAACATAAGTTGATTCTCGGTACGGTAGAGTACTATAAGATGAGCAAAGTGAAGTGCAAGGGAGGCTCATTAACATATTAGAAGGGTTGGAATTATACACCAGGGTCTTCTCAGAAAGTGATCAACAAAATATTCTTGACTGCATTTTTGACCTGAGAGACAGTGGTTGAGCAGGCCTGCTTATGGAAAGAACCTATTCCGAGCCAAGAAAGGGAATGCAAGGAAAGGGGAGGATCACTATCCAGTGCGGCTGCTGCTATAACTTTACCAACGATAGACAAGGAAATCCTCCTGGGATTCTAGGACAAAATCAGTTGGATCCACTACCTCCAATGATAAAGTAGATGATTAACAGAATGGTCAGATGAAGTATACTACCAGCTAACTGCATCCAAAACATCTGCATCATCAACATATACGATGAAAGAGACTGCATGCCTCCGCACATTGATCATCATGACTTTGTGACACCTTTCTGCACAGTCTTATTCATGAGCAAAAGCAACATCCTATGTGGAAAAGAAATTGATATCATTAGTCCTGGCAAATTCAGGAGCTATAGAAATTTCACTGTCTGTTGGTTCAGTGCTAGTCCTTAAAGGAAATGGGGCAAACGTCGCCAAACACTATATTCCAGGGGTGCAACACCATAGGGTGTCTGTGACCTTTCAATGAATGGACAACAGTAAAATGTCATATGGATTTCAACCAGATCTAGAATTGGAGGAACTGCTACCATACAAGTTATGAGAGGGTTGTACCTCTAAGTACATGCAAAGAGAACTATTGTTTTGGATCGTGGCTTAGAAGGTCTGCTCAATCAAGAGCTTGTCACACTAAGAATAGACATTTAGAGGGTTCCTTTCCGTTTTACTGCACTACATTACAACAGACATGATATGTATTAGACAAGCTCAACCTATGATATGTACTTGGCATGGGATATTTGTGGATGTACTTTGATGCCATTAACACATTGCACTTTTTGAGGCTTTGGCCTACATTCAATCTGTAACATTTATTGGAAAAAAATTAGTGAAGTTTCTTTTAGAAATTTGTTTTTTTGTCAATTGTCTTTTTATGCGATGGATAAAAGCCACGGACCATACGTTGGTTTGAGATTATAAATAATAAAGAACAAAAATAAAGTTGATGATAAAAAAATTTAAATAAAAATAACAAACAAGCAAACAACAAAACATCTCTTTTTTGAAAAATCAACCAACTAAAATTAAATTTTTCAAAACATATTTTGAAAATTAAACATGATAAAAACAACAAGAAAAGAAAATAAATTTGTCGAGTTGATTCTCTCGATTTCGAAGTCTCTTACTCTTTGCCCGCGCAACACGACTATCTTTGTCTGTACTAAATCTCTTCACATTCTCGTGGAATTTCATGTTCTGCACAAACCTCACAAAAGTTTGCACATTTTCTTACCAATGTCATTCTTTTCATATAACACATGTTTATGGGTTTAACACCTCCATTTCTCATTTTAGAATCAGTCTCTAACTTCTGATTCACTTCTTTCGAGGTCGGTCCTTAACTTCTGACTCTCTTTTGAGATGTATCATTAACTTTCAATTCTCATTTTAAAATTAGTCCCTAACTTCTGATTCACTTCTTTCAAGGCTGGTCCTTAACTTCCGACTCTCATTTGAGATTGATCATTAACTTTCAATTCTCATTTTAGAACCAGTCTCTAACTTCTGATTCACTTCTTTCGAGGTCAGTCCTTAGCATCTGACTCTCTTCGAAGATTGATCATTAACTTTCAATTCTCATTTTAGAAACAGTCCCTAACTTCTTATTCACTTCTTTCGAGGTCGGTCCTTAACTTCTGACTCTCTTTTGAGATTGATCCTTAACTTTCAATTCTCATTTTGTTATCAGTCTCTAACTTTTGATTTCCTCTTTTCGAGATCGGTCCCTAACTTCCGACCCTCTTTCCAAAATTAATACTTAAATTGCAACTCTCACATCGGGGTCAGTACCTAAATTCTGATTCTCTCCTTTCGAGTTTGATACCTAACTTCTGATTTTCTCCTGAGATTGTTACCTAAGTTTCAACTCTCATTTTGGGGTCAATTCTTAAATTCTGGTTCCTTTCTTTCGAGGTCGGTACCTAAATTCCGACTCTCTTTTGGAATCAATACCTAAACTTCAATTCCCACCTTGGGGTCAGCATTACATACTAATTCCCATCCTTTATGAACACGTGAAATCTGATAACTCAAAACGAACTCTCCAATCCCCAGCGAGAGTTTCTACTTCTTAACTTCGATCAAATATTCACTTGCTAATTCCTCAACATAAACAAATAACACACACAATTCTACACGTCCTTCCAGGTCTACTGACTTAGGAGTTTAGATTGATTTTGTTGATCACATCAGTCAACGCTAATATGTGCGGTGTGTTTGCCCAGCAAACTACACCTATTGAGGGTCCATTTGTTGACCTCACTTTTGGTTGAGATTTAGTTTTTTCTCTTTAGTGGCCTAAGGACTAGCCAAAGAGCTTTCTTGTTAACTATTCCTAGAAACTAGAAAAGGAACCCGCACCATTATAAATTCCAAACTCCTCTTTACTCAACTTGAAGTTCCACATAGTGGTCCTAACCTCTAACACTTAGTAGGTGGGGTCATTATGGGGGAGCCCAAGGAGAGTTCCCATAGGACTGCTTGACCTTAGGGTTGACCTTGGGTGTTGGTCTGGAGCTAAGGTACTCACTTCACTCATAATTACTCACAAATACAAACCCAAAATTTCTTGACTTTGATCCTTTAATCCATTGGGAGACTCATGTAGATGGTCTCCTAAATCCATTGACCCTAGGCTAGGGTTTAGCTACGACCAGTACATAGAGGACCCAAATGGGGTTTCCATTGGTCAATAGCTCATTTATGGTGGTTGACACCCCAATTCTACCAAAAATACCCAACTTGGTCGTTTTGCCCTAAACTCTCCCAAATTACCTAAGTACTCTTGAAACCCTAAATTTGGCCAAAATTCCCAAATTTACCCAAAATACCCAAATCTGTTCAAAAGTCATTTCAAACCCTTTAAGAACATCACAATTACCCAAAATCACCAAAAATTGCCAAATTACCAAAATGCGCCTTCTTAGCCCAAAATTTCAAAAATTCCAAAAAAAGCCCAAAAGTTCCTAAAATCTTTCAAATATTCTCAATTTTGTTTTTCTTAACTACCACATGACCCAATTTGACCAATTTGACTATTTTGACCAAAACCCTCAAAATGCATTTAAAGGCTCAATGTCCCTCAAATTTATCTCAAATGTCCATCAATTTGGTCTCAATCTCCCCCAATTTCAATCCCAAACTCAAATTCACCTTACATGACCAATCTAAACCAAATCCAAGATCAATTGGCTCATTCTTTGAGCCCAATTTTGATCTAAGTAAAAACTCCAAGTTTAGCCCTATGACTTGGTTCCACCAAATTGAACTCCATGACCCACTCCATTGATCTCAATTTGAATCCTAAGCTCTTCATAACACTCCTACACATCAAACTTGACCTTCAATTGTCCTTGGTGAAGCCTCAATTTAGTTTAATTTCAACCCAAATCCAAAAAATCCCCAAATTTACCCTAAATTGGCCATGTCTTAAAATTCCACAAAATTGATTGCCTTTGCCCAAAAATTTCCACTCTATTCCGTCATGAAAAGTCTTCATAACATCTCCCTTGATAATTTGGACCATTCATTTGAGCCAAAGTCCAAGCCTAGGTCAACCAAAGCCCAACTCTAGTCCAACATGCCTAAAGTGACCAAAATTCCAAAATCCCTCAAATTGAACCGCAATTGAACTCAAAATCATTTCAATCCTTCCCAAAAAATGTTCATTACAATAATCTACACAATGTTGATCAATCAATTAGGCTCAAGGTCTTGGCTAGCCTAGCCCAAACCCAAGCTTTAGCCAAATTAACCTACATTGACCCTTCTAGCCAAATTGGTCAAGGCAAAACCACCATAGCCAAAATTTGGACCTTATTGACCAGGCCAAACCCCATGGAACCACCCAAATGAGCCATGGACCAAGAGATCCCCAAATCAAGGGATTTATTTCAAAAATTGCTCAAGCCTAAGGGATTTTTGCCAAAACTAAACACATGCCAAAATAAATTGTTGTGATAGATTCCCTTGGCTCACCTGACCTCTTGGCCACCTCCCCTAGCCTTGTCGGCTGGCCTAATCATCGGAGGAGCCAAAACCATGAGCCACACTCAAAAAATCTAAACCTAATTCAAACCTAGAGGCCACCTCATCCCATTTGAAGTTTAGAGCCTCTTTGCCGTCCACATAGGCAACACTTTGCACCCATACATTGGCCCACAGAGCCACCCTAAGCCTTTTTTATAAAACCTCCACCACCATGGCCATGGAAGGTGTGCTGAAAATTTCTTAAGGATATCCTCTGAAATCACTCCCTAGGATTCCTTAAGACCTCCACAGTGCAACCCAACCACTCCATTGTCCTAATTCCCCTTGCCGGAGCTCAATTTTTTAGCTCAAATCCTTGCTGGAGACAGGACATCCTCCACCACACCTCCATAGTGCACCAAATCCAAATTAAACTTACCCACACCATCACCACACTGAACTAAGACAAAGCCCTATCAAATCCGCCTCATACAGAGCCTCTAGGATAGCTCAAGACCAACACCCAAATCCGGCCTTGATCGAATTTGGGTCTAGACCATTCACCACGACCAGAGGCTCAATCCTTATCCTCCTTGGACCTCCATGAATGCGTCGGGTACCTCTGATTGAAGCTTCCCTTCTCAGAGCAAATGTATTGAACTTCCCCTCCTCTTGAGCCTATTTTGATTGTCCACTTAATTAGAGTTAATTTAATGACAGGCTTACCGTATGGATGTGTTCGTCACACTTAGACAAGTCCATAAGATCAAACCCGAGGTCATTTGGTGGAGAAATGAGTGATATCTTAGGGTTTTAATGTAACGGTCACGGGTTAGCCTATTTGGGGACAATGACGTTGAGCCGTCTGGTTGCGCATTTATCTCTTTAGCGGACGAGATCTAGCCAGACGAACTCTCGGTGCATGAATCGTGGACCGCGTGACATGCCACGGTGGAAAGCGCAACGAATGGGAGCACGTCGCATCGTCGTTCGGAGCTGCTTAGGATGATGTGGCGTCGCACATTTAAATAGATAAATAGGAAATTAAATAAATCAAAAAAAGATCCCTAACTTCAAAAATCCATATCTTTGTGTAGAAAAATCAAAAAAAAAAAAATACCCACTTGTTCAGTGAACTGAGGAAAATAATGTGGAAATGGTTTGAAATTTAGTTGATCCATATTTTATTTTTTATGAATTAAACACTATTTTGAGTCTTTTAATTCTCCCTGCATGTAGACATTTCACCATGGCTTGAAATTTTGACATGTTATTGCCTCTATCTTGGGGAACATTCTCTGATTTTTCCAAAGTCAGAGAAGACCTCTAGACAGAGATCCATATTTTTCAAGTTTATACCTATTATTTGCATAAATTATTCATAATAATTAGCATGTTGCTTAGAAAATTTCAAGAAAATTTTGGAAGGTTTATTGTGGCTAGAGAACCCTTTGAAAAATATTTCATGAGTTAAGTTATTAAGAATACACCTAATTTTCAAAAATCCTAAAATGAAAAGAAAATTAAATTCAGGAAACACAAACATCTAAATGACTTGATTTTTAATCTCCACTGTAATTTGAAGTTCAGAGAACTCCCCATAAAAATCTCAAAATATTTGGAGCTCATTTGATAACTCAAATTGACTTTCTAACTTAAATGTCATTTTTAACAATAAAATGATTTTTAACAATTAAAATATACCTAAAAAAATTATAAAAATTAGTTTTTGGAGTTCTTTGGGATCAGATGAATTTTCTAATAAATAAATTTGTAATTAAAATGAAAATTTTATTTTTTAAGCCTTTCTTTAATGTTTAAATAATTAAAAAATGATAAAAATCACAAAAATAACAAAATTCATGGAAATATTCTAAATTGTTTCCTAAGCACTTAGGAACAATTGAAATATTTTTCTTGATTTTCTAAGTGAAGATATTGAATTTTAAAGCTTAAAATAATTTTTAAAGGCTAAGAATGGATTTTCACTAAACTAATCCTAACAATTCAAGGAAATATTAGAAAAATGTGAAATTTGTTTCTCTGGGTTCCTCGATATCAGAGATATTCAATAAAAATATAAAATTTATTTTTCAACATTTAAAATATTTTATAGCTGGTCTAAGTCTACCTCCAGTAAAAATTTCAAGTGATTAAGCTTTGCCTTGATCAAGTTATGGAGTTTTCTTTGAAAAATTCTATTCTTACATATAAATAAATATATAAATTAAATTGAAATTTGAAAATTCACATTTTCTCCTCTAATTTCTTAATTGACCCATGAGTGAGGTGGGATGCAAATTCCAAAGTCATTTGAATTAAATTTGATGAATTATGAAGTATCATAGCCCTAAGGGCAAAGGTGTAATTTTGAAAATTTATCCTTAATTAACATTTAGGCTTAATTCAAGAAAAGGGAAATGGACAACCTTTGATCTTAATTAACATATTTGATTGAAACACAAGGGATTAATTGGTAGAAACTAATCTCACTTCTTCCAATTAAAGGATAATTTTGTAATTTCCTTAAATTATTAAAATTCAAAAGTCTAGTCAATTAAATGATCCTAGACTTAGGGGTATGATTTTGGTGTTGATAACTCACTAATTTAACACCTCTATTTGATGTTCAAATGATTTTCGAAAAAAAAATGAATCGTCATCATCATTTAAAATTCAACTTTTTTTAAGAAAAATAATATAACTAAGACATCTATCAAAAGTCTAAAGTGCTTAGTAGTGACCTAGGCTAAATCAAATTTGGTTAAATGAGGATTAGAAAAGTGAACATGAGGATTAGAAAAGTGAACATGATTAAAAATTGAACATCTTTAAAACACTATAAACCCAAATTAAAAAGTTGGTGAAGTGTCTTGATAACATTAACTTGCCCCTTTAAGGGTCTTTACCCGCATAATCTTTAAATTAAATTATAAGTGATAATTACCTTACCCTTAGGGATATTTGAAACATCAATGTTCATTGAGCATTAAAGATATTTACAGGATGGATTATTAAGCAACATAATAACTTTAAAAAGAGCTCGAGACTTTTCACCAGGCAGTGAAAGGGAAGCATGGACCTGCTTCTTTCTCAAACCTGTTGGATACCTAAGAGGTCTACTAAACTTAATATGTTTTGCTTAACAAAATGATCTTTAATCAAATTAATAGGAACCCACCAAGATATGACCTAGGGTTGAGTAGATCACTGAAACCTTACTTTTCCTCTTTACATAAAGTGCTCTCACATGCATTTTGAGTTTCAGGTGGTGGAACGAGAAGACTCGCCAGGTATGCTTTTTATAGTTTACAGTGTCATTTTTCTTGTACCTTCATTTTGTATTTTTATGCTTACAAAACTTGCATGCTAAACAACAATGTCACCATGCATGAAAACCAAAACTGCTAGGATAGCCACAAAACCAAACTAAAACCAAAACCAACATTAAAATCAACGAAGATAAAATTCACCTCCACAACATTCAAAATATAAAATAACTAAAAATTTAATGACAAACATCACAAAACAACAATTACAACTAAATTAAAATGTCTCTGTCAGATGATTGGGAATCCCTCGGAGGAAGTAACCTACAGTTGCTAACGAGACTTCCAGCGGTCTAAATGAAAGTATGGAACTCATTAAGTCGAGTTTAGTAAATTCACTTGGACTAAGTGAATCCAAAAGAAAATAACAGTACCGGAACGAGGGAACCGTAGGATCCTAACCGGTGTCTCTCTAATCAACTTTAACATGCCTCATAACATTTAAAGAACTTTAACCATAAGGCCATCTGATTTGACATCATAACACCCTATAAAATATAAACTTGCTACGACGTGGAGTTTGGAGCTAGCATTGTGGGCAACACGACCATCTGCAACAGCAAAACCTGTTTTCCCGAGCTAAACCATTTCCTTAGAATTAAACAAAAAGCCATAGGATTTTGAGATTGTTTGGTTATGCAACATAAATCCTCACCTTATCTTTAGGCCTTTGTACAGATCTGTTGTACAATCTAAGCCCTAACTCGTCTTAGGATTCTGAGGTTGTCGTCTGTCACCTCCTAAATCCTCACATCTTCCAGGCTAATTGTGCGATCGTTTCACATGAATGTAAGCCCTAACTAATAGAATTAGCAGGATCAAACACTCAAATAAATTTCTCCTCAAAATTGAAGCCAAACAATAGGATAGACTGCGAAGTCATCGAGGTTCTTCTTCGGATCTGAGACATCCCCTAGTTCTTCCTTCTTTAGATTCTACAATAAATATTTCAAATTTGAACCAATCCCTTTTCACACCTCTTTGTCTGATATCGTTGAAAAGTTCTATCATTTGATCTCCTTGAAGATAATATTTCATGATTTTTATCGAAAGTTTTCATAGGTGACTTCGGTTATCTAAGATGTAATTAACTATAGGGGCTTACCATTATAGGAAACTTGTCCGAACCCAGCTTAAATAAATCCTATTTAATTTTTCATATTCAATAGGGGAAATTATCGGTAAATAAAACGGTTTCGTCGACCAAACGGATGTCATATATTTCTTAGTATATTTGATCGAGCCTCATCCTTAAGTCTTATGTTTATCCTTCGGGATAGATACAGAGTTTGATGTACAACGCTTTTTCATTTAAACTATGAAAAATATGGGGTCAGTTTGATTTCATATTTTTCTAAACTTAAACTTATATGTAAATTAAAATATCCTTCCGAAGCGGGCGACAAAATTTTGATTCCAATAACTGACAGCTTCTTACGGGCAACTCCTCAACCAAAAATAGTGCCGACATGAACTTCATGTTTGTCACAACCTGTGTCTTATTATCGTTTATGTACATGAATTTACTAGAACTGCTACAATTATAATTAAATAAATGACTAATCTGACATAATAATATAAAATATTTGCATAATTAAAAAGTTTCATTATGAAAAAGAATAAAATTTTCATCATTCTACGAAAAACTTCAAACATCGCAACCAAACGATCGTCGTCCAGCTAACTCCTTATTTCTCGATGTCTGCAAGGGTCGAAGCCAGCCACCACTCTCCCATCGATCTATCGAAGTTTTTGTGTGGAAACAAAATAGAGCCTACTCTGGAATCAGTCCCTATTCCCTCGGCTGACAAGGAGTCATGTCCTTCCGGTAAAGAGGAAAAAAGAAAACCTATCATGGATGTTGTTGACACCCCACCTCCTCCTTTGAAAAGAAAAGGTGTCCCTTTCAAATGGATTCTGCCACAATGTGGGACCGAAAAGATTTGCATCACTTCCAACCACCAGTATTACATGATTGAATGGACAAAGGATTGGTTCCCTAACAACCTAGAGGTTGATAACATTCATGCGCTACTCTCGAAGGTGGTGTGGTCAAACAAGTTTGAGGAGGTTTTAAATTTGCTCAATTATGACGAGCTTCAATAGAATTTTGCTTGTTATCACGTAATGGTTAAGGAAGTCACCCACCTCCAAGCCTTGACATTCGGTGAATTTGAGCGATCCTTAGCCAAGCCCGGGGATCAAGTGATAACTTTAGAAAACTGACTAATAGAGGAAAAGCATGGCACGAGAATAGTTTAAAGGTAGCTCAAGCTTTCACATGAAGGAAGAAAAAATGATGAGCTCGATTGAAGGAGAAATTGGACACTGGCAAAAGAGAACTAGGAACTAAAGACGATTTTGATGAAAATGATAACTCAAGAAGAGCATGTCGACAGAATTTCTCGCCGGTTTCATAGAGACATAGCATTTTTTTATATAAAAAATAAATTTCTTTTATATTTCATTTTGTTTGAAGTTTCTTATAAAATGATTGAAAATTTTATTTTATTTTTCTTAATGATAGTTTTCAATTATGCAAATCTTTTATATTATTTTGTTAGATTAGTCACTTACGTAATTATAATTCTAGCAACTCATGCAAATTCATGTGCACATAAACAATAACAAGATAGGTTGTGGTAGACATGAAGTTCACAACAGAAGATCATACGATAATGATGTTAGAATTAACAAATTTATCAGATGGATACAACATAAATGAACTACTCTCGCCTTTGGTTAAGCTCTGTAACAAAAGATAACATTTTGAACAAAAATTAAATATTAAATATATTCACAATATACAAAAGTTATTCATCCATACTGCCCTTGGATTGTCACCAGTGTATAACATGAATGGTAGAGTGCATGCAAATACTCTGTTAATTGCACGATATTGGTGACCCACTAAACTAAGGGTCTGTTTGGCGCAGCTGCAGTTTTCCAACTTTTTCAGCTGCAACTGCGCTACCCAAGAAGCTGCTGTGGGGAAGCTGCTGCCGGAAAGGTCGCTGGTTGTTTGTTGCAGCTATGTGAAAACAGCTGTGGACCAGCTGTTCATGGAAAAATGACTATTCTGTCCCCTGTTTATTTAAACTGTTTGGAACAGAACAATGATAACCTTATATATGATAAATTAGAAGTAGAAATTCACTTTACAAGCTAAACATGTAAAAATATAAATTTAGCTTATCTACAGCAGCGAACTTCAAATAAATGCGACAAAGTTGATATCACTCATTTTCCAGATAACATGATAATGTTGCAAAAGTGGCCATAACTTGTTGGAACAAAGTTGCACAATGATAAACATCAACTAAAAATAGTTTTCATGTGCACACAGCATGATGAAAAACCACTCCTAAGTAGTTGGGATAGATAAAAAAAATGACTTCACCATGCTCTGGGTTATGTCATACAAAGTTGAAGATACACTAATATTTTCCATCTCAAGTCAATGCATCAGAGAAACAAAAATCCAACAGCCCTAAGTTAAAATAGAATGTAAAAAATTAGAAACAAAGGAAAAACTAGCTTTAATGTTATGCTAAGTTCACCTATGGTCTTGATTTGGACATCCTGAGCTCCCATAAGCACTCCCGTGATCACAGTTATAAAGTGAAACGGAAGATACAATATATAAGTCCAAACATAAGTTGACACACACAAGTTCATCACCCCAAACAAATGGAACATAAAATCTCCATGAAATTGCCTTTCAATCAAAGTGAAGAGACAAGAAACCTCAACTAGAACTAACATAAATAGGAAAAAAATAAATATACTCAACAGAAGCTCTGGGCCTGGGTGAAACCCCATCTTTTGTCCAATCCCTCCTGCAAATTTCCTTCCAAAGCGAGTCTGAGGATTCCAGAGACCTAAACCTTCTGCATGTCATGGAGAAGGAAATAATAGACTCGAGAGGAAGAAGTAGGAGGATGGAAATGAGATGATCTCCATCCATATGGATTATGCTTGAGGGGTAGCTGTAAGAGGGAGGAGATGAAGAGAAAGATGAAGATGGGGAAGAAGCAGAGCTTGATGCCATGGGGTTCGTCCTCGGGAGTCGCTGATGGAAGTAGACCGACGAAGCACGCTGATGGCAAGGGAGCTTCGCTGAACCCGGATTGCAGGAATCGGAGGGCACCTGCGTAAAATGTCGAAGGAGACAAGCGGGGTCGCGGGGTCGATTCTGCGGCCCGCTTTTGGCTCAGATTCGTGGCCACCGCATATGAAAAATCTCCCCAAACAGATCTTTTTGGCGATGTCCCGCCGCACCGCACAAAGAAAGCTGCGCCAAATGAAGCCTACCATATACCGAGACAAGTGAAATGATATTATCAACACACATTCAACAAGTGAGTGAGCACAATCATTTTATTTATCTCGGTATAAGTTAGTTTAGAAGTTCGCCAATATCTTGAAATTAACTAAGCATGCGTCTGCACTCTACAATTTATGTTAGACACTAGTGACATTCTAAGGGCAGTATGGATGATCAACTTCTGCATACTTCAAAGGTTTTCAATGTTTAATTTTTCTTGAAGATGTTCGTCTTTGTTAGTGAGCCTAATTAAATGAGATAGTGGTTAATTTGTGTCTGCCACAAGTTGCGTCATGTTATAAAGACATAGGTGACAAACCTGACATAATAATATAAAAAAATTTGCATAATTGAAAACTATCATGAAGAAGGAGAATAAAATTTTTATCATTTTATGGAAAACTTCATACACAATGAAATAAAATTTTCATTATTTTTATATCAAAAATAATTTTCTTTTATATTTTATGTTGTTTGAAATTTATGATGAAAATTTTATTCTTTTTCTTAATGAAAGTTTTCAATTATGCAATTTTCATATATTATTATGTCAAATTAGTCACTTATGTAATTATAATTCTAGCAACTCAAACAAATTCATGTACACATAAGCAACAACAAGATACAGGTTGTGGCAGACATGAAGTTCACAAAATAAGATCATAAACCACAATGTTGTTAGAGTTAGTAAATTTACAAGATGAATACAACACAAGTTAACCACTATCTCATTTAATTAAGCTCACTAACAAAGGGCAACGACTTGAAAAAAAATTAAACATTCAATACCGTCAAAATATGCAGAAGTTGATCATCCATAATGCCCTTAGAATGTCACTAGTGTCTAATATGAATTGTGGAGTGCAGACGCATACTCAGTTAACTACAAGATATTAGTAAGCTACCAAACTATATTATGTGTCGGCAGTATCTTTTCACGTGTCTCAGTATAAGTTAGTTCAATAGGTCACCAATATCGTGCAATTAGAAGAGTATTTGCTTGCACTCTACCATTCATGTTATACACTGGTGACATTCTAATGGTAGTATGGATGAATAACTTCTCTATATTGTGAAAATATTCAATAATTAATTTTTGTTCAAGAAGTTACCCTTTGATATAAAGCTTAACCAAATGAGAGTTGTTTATTTGTGTCGTATCAATCTTATAAATCTAATAATTCTAACAACATTGTGGTTTACAATCTTCTGTTATGAACTTCATGTTTGTCACAACCTGTGTCTTGCTATTGTTTATGTGTACATGAATTTACTTGATCTGCTAGAATTATAGCTACATAAGTGACTATTCTGACATAATAATATAAAAATTTTGCATAATTAAAAACTTTCATTAAGAAAAAGAATGAAATTTGATCATTCTATAAGAAACTTCAAACTAAATGAAATATAAAAGAAAATTATTTTTGATATAAAAGGAATGATGAAATTTTTATTTTATTGTGTCTGAAGTTTTTCTTAGAATGATGAAATATTTATTCTCCATCTTAATGATAGTTTTCAATTATGCAAATTTGTTATATTTTTATGTCATGTTAGTCACATGTCTTTATAACTCTTGCATTTTGAACAATTTGATGTATGCATAAATGATAACATGGCACAACTTGGGGCAGGCATGGAGTTCACCACAAAAGAACATACACAAATGTTGCCGGAATTACTAATTTTACAAGATGAATACAACACAAATTAACCACTATCTCATTTATTCAAGCTCAATAACAAAGGGAAACATCTTGAACAAAAATAAACATTGAATACCTTTGATGTATTCAAAAGTTGATCATCCATACTGTCCTTACAATGTCACTAGTATCTAACATGAATTGTAGAGTGCAGATGCATACTCAATTAACTGCAACATATTGGCGAGCTACCAAGCTAACTTATGTTGAGAAAAATGAAAATTTGTTGCCAACACACTCACTTGTTGAATGTGTGCAGTAACATTTTACGTGTCTCAATATAATTTAGTTTGGTAGGTCACCAATATCATGTAATTAGCGGAGTATTTGCATGCACTCTACCATTCATGTTATACACTAGTTTATCCAACTTGTAAATTTGATAATTCTAACAACATTGTCGTTTATGATCTTTTGTTGTGAACTTCATGTCTACCACAACCTGTATCTTGTTGTCATTTACGTGTACATAAATTTGCTTGAGCTACAAGACTTATAATTACATAAGTGACTAATCTAACATAATAATATAAAAAAATGCATAATTGAAAACTATTATTAAGAATGAGAATAAAATTTTTTATCATTCCAGAAAAAGCTTCAAACACAATGAAATATATAAAGAAAATTATTTTTGATAAAAATACAAGAAAGGAAAAGTAAATGAATGTAAACCTTAAAATTAAAATATGGAAACCATAAAGCTTCTTAATGATCAAGAGAGAAATTTGATATATTTGTACATTGATGCGAACAAAATATACATCTGGGCCTGGGTGAAACCCCATCTTTTGTCCAATCCCTCCTGCAAATTTCCTTCCAAAGCGAGTCTGAGGATCCCAGAGACCTAAACCTTGTGCATGTCATGGAGAAGGAAATAATAGACTCGAGAGGAAGAAGTAGGAGGATTAAAATGAGATGATCTCCAACCATATGGATTATCCTTGAGGGGTAGCTGTAAGAGGGAGGAGATGAAGAGAAAGATGAAGATGGGGAAGAAGCAGAGCTTGATGCCATGGGGTTCGTCCTCGGGAGTCGCTGATGGAAGTAGACCGACGAAGCGCGCTGATGGCAAGGGAGCTTCGCTGAACCCGGATTGCAGGAATCGGAGGGCACCTGTGTAAAATGTCGAAGGAGACAAGCGGGGTCGCGGGGTCGATTTTGCGGCCCGCTTTTGGCTCAGATTCGTGGCCACCGCATATGAAAAATCTCCCCAAACAGATCTTTTTGGCGATGTCCCGCCGCACCGCACAAAGAAAGCTACGCCAAATGAAGCCTACCATATACCGAGACAAGTGAAATGATATTATCAAGACACATTCAACAAGTGAGTGAGCACAATCATTTTATTTATCTCGGTATAAGTTAGTTTGGTAGTTCGCCAATATCTTGCAATTAACTAAGTATGCGTTTGCACTCTACAATTCATGTTAGACACTGGTGACATTCTAAGGGCAGTATGGATGATCAACTTCTGCATACTTCAAGAGTTTTCAATGTTTAATTTTGTTGAAGATGTTCCTCTTTGTCAGTGAGCCCAATTAAATGAGATAGTGGTTAATTTGTGTCTGCCACAAGTTCTGTCATGTTATCGTTTATGCGTACATCAATTTGTTTGAGTTGCAAGAATTATAAAGACATAGGTGACTAACTTGACATAATAATATAAAAAATTTGCATAATTGAAAACTATCATGAAGAAGGAGAATAAAATTTTCACCATTCTATGGAAAACTTCATACACAATGAAATAAAATTTTCATTATTTTTATATCAAAAATAATTTTCTTTTATATTTTATATTGTTTGAAATTTAAGATGAAATTTTTATTCTTTTTCTTAATGAAAGTTTTCAATTATGCAATTTTTTTATATTATTATGTCAGATTAGTCACTTATGTAATTATAATTTTAGCAGCTCAAGCAAATTCATGTACACATAAACGACAACAAGATACAGGTTGTGGCAGACATGAAGTTCACAAAATAAGATCATAAACCACAATGTTGTTAGAGTTAGTAAATTTACAAGATGAATACAACACAAGTTAACCACTATCTCATTTAATTAAGCTCACTAACAAAGGGCAACGCCTTGAACAAAATATAAACATTCAATACCGTCAAAATATGCAGAAGTTGATCATTCAGAATGCCCTTAGAATGGCACTAGTGTCTAACATGAATTGTAGAGTGCAGACGCATACTCAGTTAACTACAAGACATTAGTAAGCTACCAAACTATATTATGTGTCAGTAGTAGCTTTTCACGTGTCTCAGTATAAGTTAGTTTAATAGGCCACCAACATCGTGCAATTAGAAGAGTATTTGCTTGCACTCTACCATTCATGTTTTACACTGGTGACATTCTAATGGTAGTATGGATGAATAACTTCTGTATATTGTGAAAATATTCAATATTTAATTTTTGTTCAAGAAGTTATCCTTTGATATAAAGCTTAACCAAATGAAAGTTGTTTATTTGTGTCGTATTAATCTTATAAATCTAATAATTCAAACAACATTGTGGTTTACAATCTTCTGTTATGAACTTCATATTTGTCACAACCTGTGTCTTGCTATTGTTTATGTGTACATGAATTTACTTGATCTGCTAGAATTATAGCTACATAAGTGACTATTCTGACATAATAATATAAAAATTTTGCATAATTAAAAGCTTTTATTAAGAAAAAGAATAAAATTTGATCATTCTATAAGAAACTTCAACAAAATGAAATATAACAGAAAATTATTTTTGATATAAAAGGAATGATGAAATTTTTATTTTAATGTCTCTGAAGTTTTTCTTAGAATGATGAAATATTTATTCTTCATCTTAATGATAGTTTTCAATTATGCAAATTTGTTATATTTTTATGTCATGTTAGTCACATGTCTTTATAATTCTTGCATTTTGAACAATTTGATGTATGCTTAAACGATAACATGGCACAACTTGGGGTTATATATATAAGTGACTAATCTGACATAAAAATATATTTATATTTATATGTTGAGAAAAAATGAAATTAGTGACTAATCTGACATAAAAATATATTTATACATAAGTGACTAATCTGACAACCCTATATAATATCATATAATTCCATTACATATAAATATATACATAAGTGACTAATCTGACATAAAAATATATTTATAATTACATAAGTGACTAATATAACATATACATATAATATCATATAAAAATATATATCATATAATTTCATTGCTTAAAGAATTTGAGCTTTTCTTAAAGAGAGAAAAAATGAAATTATATGATATATATATATATATATATATATATATATATATATATATATATATATATATATATATATATTTATATGTAATGGAATATGTAATTTGTATTTTGTTTGAACGAAGAAGGTTGCAAAAGAATTATGTAATTAGATTTAAATTTAAAAAGTATATGTTATATTCTTTATTTTTAGATTAGATTTTCTTGCGGAGATGAGGAACGAAAAAATTTATAAGCATGAAAAAACTTGAAAATAGGTAAGGAGAAGAGTTGGGGATTTTCATATTCTTAAATTTCAGGAGACTATCAGTTTTCTTGTCTAAGATGGATTTGACAGTCGAGAGGGCTTCAAAAAAATTATTAAATATATTATATTTTGTTTGATAAATGGGATAATATTATTGAGGTTACTATGCCATATATTATTTTTTATTCAGTTGAAGTCAAACAGTAAAAAAAACACGGTAGCTAAAATAAAGGCTGTCGAAAAAGCTTGATGTTCACAAACAGTTCAACTTCAGCTCAATAAAAAGCTCGAATTTGATTTCTTGTTAACCGTACGAGCAAAACAAAAACAAAAAATTTGAGCTCAAGTTATAAATGAATAGAACATAAACAGAATGTTATTCAATCGTGTCCGGATCATTTAGACTCGAAATAATTGAATAATTAATATTTTTAATTAATTTTTTATATAATATTTTTAAATTTGTTTACCTGAAGAAAGTTCATAGTGCCAACAGAGGCACAAGTCGCAAGCCTCATTCCGTCATTTCTGTGGAGTACGCTCGAGTTGTGAAACCAAAATGTCTGTTAATCAAACAACCAGCCTTAAGTAATGAATCGCCAAAAGGTCATATTTTGAACAAAAGCTAACTCTGCCCTAATTTTCATTCCAACACTTTGAGCTACAGAGTGGGAGGGAGAGCATCCTTCTATTTGGGGTTAATATTGTATCTCTGGTATTTTCTGTTGTTGCCTCTTGTTCTGAAGGTTATAAGCTCCTCAATATCCCCCAAAGTTGTTGGACTACTTCTTTTCCTCATCATTTCTTCATAATTTCTTTTGTGCTTTGTTCTTGTAATACTTTGAAACCATTTTTCCAATTAAATGCATTGTTTCTGCATAATTTTTTAAATTATGTTGTTGTCTCATTTAAAATTAGTTTCATAATCACAAATCCTTATTTTTTTTATCAAAACCCTAGTTGTGTTGGTTTTACTTAGCATTAATTTATTTTTTAATAAACCAATTATTTTTTATTACACTTACCATGGTTGTGCTTCTGATTGAAACTTGTCATTGAAGTCGTAGATGTTTTTTGCCTTTTGTTTAGGCATTCATCCTTTCAGTTTGATAGTGAATATGTATTAGCTTTAGTGCACGTGTGCTTGTGGATCAGTAGATGTTTCATATATAATGTTGTGTCTTGTAAAATATTAATTATATCAAGTTAAGCTTAGGGATTTATACATATTTTAGGAGGTATATTAATGCCCTGCACTATTTTTTTTTTGTCAAACATAAAGTTGGAAATTTTGATCGACTGAAGTTGCTGATGAATGACATGTTTATTTATATTATGTTTACCACTTTATCATTGACAACTTAGTTTGTTTATATTTAAGATATGTATGATATTTTTATTATGTTTATCACTTTATTGGTGACAACTTAGTTTGTTGATATTTATGATATATATGATAGGTTTACATATCTTGTGATATTATAATTAGATCAATTTGAGATGATCAAATTATTTATAAGTTATNGGGAATTATACGACGATCGACAAGCTGGCGACTCCCTCTAAAATAAAAGAGAGAAAAACAAACGAAAACAAAGTTATTGAGTTTTCTTTGAAAAATCCTCTTCTTACATATAAATATATATATAAATTAAAATGTAATTTGAAAAATCATATTTTCTCTTCTAATATCTTAATTGACCCATGAGTGAGGTGGGATGCAAATTCAAAGTCATCTGAATTAAATTTGATGATCTATGAAGTATCATAGCCTTAAGGGCAAAGGTGTAATTTTGAAAATTTATCCTTAATTGACATTTAGGCTTAATGCAAGAAAGGGAAATGGACAACCTTTGATCTTAATTAACATATTTGATTGAAACACAAGGGATTAATTGGTAGAAACTAATCTCACTTTTTTCAATTAAAGGATAATTTTGTAATTTCCTTAAATTATTAAAATTCAAAAGTCTACTCAATTAAATGATCCTAGACTTAGGGGTATGATTTTGGTGTTGATAACTCACAATTTAACACCCCTATTTGGTGTTCAAATGACTTTCGAAAAAAAAATGAATTGTCATCATCATTTAAAATTCAACTTTTTTCTTAAAAAAATATAACTAAGACATCTATCAAAAGTCTAAAGTGCTCAGTAGTGACCTAGGCTAAATCAAATTTGGTTAAATGAGGATTAGAAAAGTGAACATAAATAAAAATTGAACATCTTTAAAACACTACAAACCCAAATTAAAAAGTTGGTGAAGTGTCTTGATAACATTAACTTGCCCCTTTAAGGGACATTACCCGCATAATCCTCAAATTAATTTATAAGTGATAATTACCTTACTCTTAGAGATAATTTAAACATAAATGTTCATTGAGCATTAAAGATATTTACAGGATGGATTATTAAGCAACATAATAACTTTAAAAAGAGCTCGAGACTTTTCACCAGGCAGTGAAAGGGAAGCATGGACCTGCATCTTTCTCAGACCTGTTGGATACCTCAGAGGTCTACTAAACTTAATATGTTTTGCCTAACAAAAATCATCTTTAATCAAATTAATAAGAGCCCACCAAGATATGACCTAGGGTTGAGTAGATCACTGAAACCTTACTTTTCCTCTTTACATAAAGTGCTCTCACACGCATTTTGAGTTTCAGGTGGTAGAACGAGAAGACTCGCCAGGTACGCTTTTTATAGTTTACAGTGTTGTTTTTCTTATACTTTCATTTTGTATTTTTATGCTTACAAAACATGCATGCTAAACAACAATGTCACCATGCATGAAAACCAAAACTGCTAGGATAGCCACAAAACCAAAACTAAAACCAAAACCAACATTAAAATCAACGAAGATAAAATTCACCTTCACAACATTCAAAATATAAAATAACTAAAAATTTAATGACAAACATCACAAAACAACATTTACAACTAAATTAAGACGTCTCTGTCGGACGATTGGGAATCCCTCGGAGGAAGTAACCTACAGTTGCTAACGAGGCTTCCCGTGGTCTAAATGAAAGTATGAAACTCATTAAGTTGAGTTTAGTAAATTCACTTAGACAAAGTGAATCCAAAATAGTGGTACCGGAACGAGGGAACCATAGGATCCTAACCGGTGTCGCTCTAATCAACTTTAACATGCCTCATAATATTTACAGAAGTTTAACCATAGGGCCATCTGATTTGACATCATAACTTGACACCCTATAAAATATAAATTTGCTTCGACGTGGAGTTTGGAGCTAGCATTGTGGGCAGCATGACCATGTGCAACAGCAAACCTGTATTCCCCAGCTAAACCATTTCCTTAGAATTAAACAAAAAGCCATAGGATTTTGAAATTGTTTGCTTATGCAACATAAATCCTCACCTTATCTTTAGGCCTTTGTACAGCTCTGTTGTACAATCTAAGCCCTACCTCGTCTTAGGATTCCTAGGTTGTCGTCTGTCACTACCTAAATCCTCACATCTTCTTGGCTATTTGTGCGATCGTTTCATATGAATGTAAGCCCTAACTAATAGAATTAGCAGGATGAAACACTCAAATAAATTTCTCCTCAAAACTGAAGCCAAATAATAGGATAGACTGGGAAGTCATTAAGTTTCTTCTTCAGATCTGTGACTCCCCTAGTTCTTCCTCCTTTAGATTCTACAATAAATATTTCAAATTTGAACCAATCTCTATTCACACCTCTTTGGCTGATATCGAGTAAAAGTTCCATCATTTGACCTCCTTGAAGATAATATTTCCTGATTTTTATTGAGAGTTTTCATAGGTGACTTCGGTTATCTAAGATGTAATTAACTATAGGGGTTTACCCTTATAGGAAGCTTGTCCGAACCCATCTTAAATAAATCTTATTTAATTTTTCATATTAAATAGGGGAAATTATCAGCAAATAAAATAGTTTTGTAGACCAAATGAATATCATATATTTCTTAGTTTATTTGAACGAGCCTCGTCCTTAAGTCTCGTGTTTATCCACTGGGATAGATATAGAGTTTGATGTACAACGCTCTTCAATTTAAACTATGAAAAATATGGGGTCAGTTTCATTTCATATTTTTCTAAACTTAAATCTATATGTAAATTAAATTTTCCTTCCGAAGCGGGCGACGAAATTTTGATTCCAGTTACTGACAGCTTCTTTCGGGCAACTCCTCAACCAAAAATAGTGTTGACATGAACTTCATGTTTGTCACAACCTGTGTCTTATTATCATTTATGTACATGAATTTACCAGAGCTGCTAGAATTATAGTTAAATAAGTGACAAATCTGACATAATAACATAAAATATTTGCATAATTAAAAAGTTTCATTATGAAAAAGAATAAAATTTCATCATTCTACGAAAAACTTCAAACATCGCAACCAAACGATTGTCATCAAGCTGACTCCTTATTTCTCGATGTCTGCAAGGGTCGAAGCCAGCCACCACTCTCCCTCGGTCTATCAAAGCTTTTGTCTGGAAACAGAATAGAGCCTACTCCAGAATCAGTCCCTATTCCCTCGGCTGACAAGGAGTCATGTCCTTTCAGTAAAGAGGAAAAAAGAAAACCCACCATGGATGTTGTCGACACCCCACCTCCTTCTTTGAAAAGAAAAGGTGTCCCTTTTAAATTCATTCTGTCGCAATGTGGGGCCGAAAAGATTTGCATCACTTCCAACCTCCATTATTACATGATTGAATGGACAAAGGATTGGTTCCCTAACAACCTAGAGGTTGATAACGTTCATGGGCTTCTCTCGGAGGTGGTGTGTTCAAAAAAGTTTGAGGAGGTTTTAAATTTGCTCAATTATGACGAGTTTCAATAGAATTTTGCTTGTTATCACGTAATGGTTATGGAAGTCACCCACCTCCAAGCCCTGACATTCGGTGAATCTGAACGATTCTTAGCCAAGCCCGGGGATCAAGTGATAACTTTAGAAAACTGACTAATAGAGGAAAAGCAGGGCACGAGAATAGTTGAAAGGTAGCTCAAGCTTTCACTTGAAGGAAGAAAAAATGATGAGCTCGATTGAAGGAGAAATTGGACACTGGCAAAAGAGAACGAGGAACTAAAGACGGTTTTGATGAAAATGATAACTCAAGAAGAGCATGTCGACAGAATTTCTCGCCAGTTTCATAGAGACATGGCATTTTTTATATATAAAAAATAAATTTCTTTTATATTTCATTTTGTTTAAAGTTTCTTATAAAATGATTGAAAATTTTATTATTTTTTTCTTAATGATAGTTTTCAATTATGCAAATCTTTTATATTATTTTGTCATATTAGTCACTTACGTAATTATAATTCTAGCAGCTCATGCAAATTCATGTGCACATAAACAACAACAAGATAGGTTAAGGTAGACTTGAAGTTCACAACAGAAGATCATACGATAATGACGTTAGAATTAACAAATTTACAAGATGGATACAACACGAATGAACTACTCTCACCTTTGGTTAAGCTCTGTAACAAAAGGTAACATCTTGAACAAAAAATAAATATTAAATATATTCACAATATACAAAAGTTATTCAACCATACTGCCCTTGGATTGTCACCAGTGTATAACATGAATGGTAGAGTGCATGCAAATACTCTACTAATTGCACGATATTGGTGACCCACTAAACTAATGATCTGTTTGGCGCAGCTGCAGCTTTCCAATTTTTTCAGCTGCAGCTGCGCTGCCCCAGGAAGCTGTTGTGGGGAAGCTACTGCCGAGAAGCTCGCTGGTTGTTTGTTGCAGCTATGTGAAAACAGCTGTGGAGTAGCTGTTCATGGAAAAATGACTATTCTGCCCCCTGTTTATTTAAACTGTTTGGAACAGAACAATGATAGCCTTATATATGATAATTCAGAAGTAGAAATTCACTTTACAAGCTAAACATGTAAAAAATTAAATTTAGTTTATCTACACCAGCGAAATTCAAATAAATGCGACAAAGTTGATATTACTCCTTTTCCAGATAACATAATAATGTTGCAAAAGTAACAATAACTGGTTGGAACCAAGCTGCACTCTGATAAACATCAACTAAAAATAGTTTTCATGTGCACACAAGATGATGAGAAACCACTCCTAAGTAGTTGGGATAGATAAAAAAATAACTTCACCATGCTCTGGGTTACGCTAAACAAAGTTGAAGATACACTAATATTTTCCAACTCAAGTCAATGCATCAGAGAAATAGAAATCCAACAGCCGTAAGTTAAAATAGAATGTCAAAAATTAGAAACAAAGGAAAAACTAGCTTTAATGTTATGCTAAGTTCACCTATGGTCTTGATTTGGACATCCTGAGCTCCCATAAGCACTCCCGTGATCACAGTTATAAAGTGAAAGGGAAGATACAATATATAAGTCCAAACATCAGTTGGCACACACAATTTCATCACCCCAAACAAATGGAACATAAAATCTCCATGAAATTGCCTTTCAATCAAAGCGAAGAGACAGAAAATCTCAACTAGAACTAACATAAATAAAATAAAAAATTAACTATACTCAACAAAACCTCTGGGACTGGGTGAAACCCCATCTTTTGTCCAATCCCTCCTGCAAATTTCATTTCAAAGTGAGTCTGAAGATCCCAGAGACCTAAACCTTGTGCATGTCATGGAGAAGGAAATAATAGACTCGATAGGAAGAAGTAGGAGGATGGAAATGAGATGATCTCCATCCATATGGATTATGCTTAAAGGGTAGCTGTAAGAGGGAGGAGATGAAGAGAAAGATGAAGATGGGGAAGAAGCAGAGCTTGATGCCATGGGGTTCATCCTTGGGAGTCGCTGATGGAAGTAGACCGACGAAGCGCGCTGATGGCAAGGGAGCTTCGTTGAACGAGGATCGCAGGAGTCGGAGGGCACATGCGTAAAATGTCAAAGGAGAGAAGCGGGGCCACAGGGTCGATTCTGCGGCCCGCTTTTGGCTCAGATTCGTGGCCACGACATATGAAACGTCGCCCCAAACGGATTTTTTCAGCGATGTCCCGCCGCACCGCACAAAGAAAGCTGAGCCAAACGAAGCCTACCTTATACAGAGACAAGTGAAATGATGTTATCAACACACATTCAACAAGTGAGTGAGCACAATCATTTTATTTATCTTGGTATAAGTTAGTTTGGTAGTTCGCCAATATCTTGCAATTAACTAAGTATGCGTCTGCACTCTACAATTCATGTTAGACACTAGTGACATTCTAAGGGCAGTATGGATGATCAACTTCTACATACTTCAAGGGTTTTCAATGTTTAATTTTTGTTGAAGATGTTCCTCTTTGTTAGTGAGCCTAATTAAATGAGATAGTGGTTAGTTTGTGTCTGCCACAAGTTGTGTCATGTTATCGTTTATGCGTACATCAATTTGTTTGAGTTGCAAGAATTATAAAGACATAGGTGACTAATGTGACATAATAATATAAAAAATTTGCATAATTGAAAACTATCATGAAGAAAGAGAATAAAATTTTCATCATTCTATGGAAAACTTCATACACAATGAAATAAAATTTTCATTATTTTTATGTCAAAAATAATTTTCTTTTATATTTTATGTTGTTTGAAATTTGTGATGAAAATTTTATTCTTTTTCTTAATGAAAGTTTTCAATTATGCAATTTTTTTTATATTACTATGTCAGATTAGTCACTTATGTAATTATAATTCTAGCAACTCAAGCAAATTCATGTACACATAAACGACAACAAGATACAGGTTGTGGCAGACATGAACTTCACAAAATAAGATAATAAACCATAATGTTGTTAGAATTAGTAAATTTACAAGATGAATACAACACAAGTTAACCACTATCTCATTTAATTAAGCTCACTAACAAAGGGCAACGACTTGAAAAAAAATTAAACATTCAATACCGTCAAAATATGCAGAAGTTGATCATCCATAATGCCCTTAGAATGTCACTAGTGTCTAACATGAATTGTAGAGTGCAGACGCATACTCGGTTAACTACAAGATATTAGTAAGCTACCAAACTAAATTATGTGTCGGCAGTATCTTTTCACGTGTCTCAGTTAAGTTAGTTTATAGGTCACCAATATCGTGCAATTAACAGAGTATTTGCTTGCACTCTACCATTCATGTTATACACTGGTGACATTCTAATGGTAGTATGGATGAATAACTTCTGTATATTGTGAAAATATTCAATATTTAATTTTTGTTCAAGAAGTTGGCTTTTGATATAAAGCTTAACCCAATGAGAGAGTTGTTTATTTGTGTCGTATCAATCTTATAAATATAATATTTCTAACAACATTGTGGTTTATGATCTTCTGTTATGAACTTCATGTTTGTCACAACCTGTGTCTTGCTATTGTTTATGTGTACATGAATTTACTTGAGCTACTAGAATTATAGCTACATAAGTGACTATTCTGACTTAATAATATAAAAATTTTGCATAATTAAAAACTTTCATTAAGAAAAAGAATAAAATTTTGATCATTCTATAAGAAACTTCAAACAAAATGAAATATAAATGAAAATTATTTTTGATATAAAAAGAATGATGAAAATTTTATTTTATTGTGTCTAAAGTTTTTCTTATAATGATGAAATATTTATTCTTCATCTTAGTGATAGTTTTCAATTATGCAAATTTGTTATATTTTTATGTCATATTAGTCACCTATGTCTTTATAATTCTTGCATTTTGAAAAACTTGATGTATGGATAAACGATAACATGGCACAACTTGGGGCAGGCATGGAATTCACTACAAAAGATCATACACAAATATTGTTGGAATTACTAATTTTACAAGATGAATACAACACAAATTAACCACTATCTCATTTATTCAAGTTCAATAACAAAGGGCAACATCTTGAACAAAAATAAACATTGAATACCTTTGAAGTGTTCAAAAGTTGATCATCCATACTGTCCTTACAATGCCACTAGTATCTTAACATGAATTGTAGAGTGCAGACGCATACTCAGTTAACAGCAACATATTGGCGAGCTACCAAGCTAACTTATGTTGAGAAAAATAAAATGTTTATCATCCTACGAAAAACTTCAAACATCGTAACCAAACGATCGTCATCCAGTTGACTCCTTATTTCTCGATGTCTGCAAGGGTCGAAGCCAGCCACCACTCTCCCATCGATCTATCGAAGTTTTTGTCTGGAAACAGAATAGAGCCTACTCCGGAATCAGTCCCTATTACCTCGACTGACAAGGAGTCATGTCCTTTCGGTAAAGAGGAAAAAAGAAAACCTACCATGGATGTTGTTGACAACCCACCTCCTCCTTTAAAAAGAAAAGGTGTCCCTTTCGAATGGATTCTGCTGCAATGTGGAGCCGAAAAGATTTGCATCACTTCCAACCGCCAGTATTACATGATTGAATGGACAAAGGATTGGTTCCCTAAAAACCTAGAGGTTGATAACATTCATGCACTTCTCTCGGAGGTGGTGTGGTCAAACAAGTTTGAGGAGGTTTTAAATTTGCTCAATTATGATGAGCTTCAATAGATTTTTGCTTGCTATCATGTAATGGTTATGGAAGTCACCCACCTCCAAGCCCTGACATTCAGTGAATCTGAGCGATCCTTAGCCAAGGTCGGGGATCAAGTGATAACTTCAAAAAACAGATTAATAGAGGAAAAGCAGGGCACGAGAATAGTTGAAAGCTAGCTCAAGCTTTCACTTGAAGGAAGAAAAAATGATGAGCTCGTTGAATGAGAAATTGGACACTGGCATAATAGAACGAGGTACTAAAGACGGTTTTGATGAAAATGATAACTCAAGAAGAGCATGTCGACAGAATTTCTCGCCAGTTTCATAGAGACATAGCATTTTTTTATATAAAAAAAAATCTATTATATTTCATTTTGTTTGAAGTTTCTTATATAATGATTGAAAATTTTATTTTTTTTTCTTAATGATATTTTTCAATTATGTAAATCATTTATATTATTTTGTCAGATTAGTCACTTACGTAATTATAATTCTAGCAGCTCATGCAAATTCATGTCACATAAACGACAACAAGATAAATTGTGGTAGACATGAAGTTCACAACAGAAGATCATACGATAATGATGTTAGAATTAACATATTTATAAGATGGATACAACACAAATGAACTACTCTCTCCTTTGATTAAGCTCCGTAACAAAAGATAACATCTTGAACAAAAATTAAATATTAAATATATTCACAATACACAAAAGTTATTCATCCATACTGCCCTTAGATTGTCACCAGTGTATAACATGAATGGTAGAGTGCAAGCAAATACTATGCTAATTGCACGATATTGGTGACCCACTAAACTAAGGGTCTGTTTGGCGCAGCTGCAGCTTTCCAGCTTTTTCAGCTGCAGCTGCGCTGCCCTAGGAAGCTGTGGTGGGGAAGCTGCTGCCTGGAAGCTCGCTGGTTGTTTGTTGCAGCTGTGTGAAAACAGCTGTGAAGCAGCTCTTCATGGAAAAATGACTATTCTGCCCCTGTTTAATTAAACTGTTTGGAACAAAACAATGATAACTTTATAAATGATAAATAAGAAGTAGAAATTCACTTTACAAGCTAAACATGTAAAAAATTAAATTTAGCTTATCTACAACAGCGAACTTCAAATAAATGCGACAAAGTTGATATTAATCCTTTTCCAGATAACATGATAATGTTACAAAAGTGACCATAACTATTTGGAACAAAGCTGCACAACGATAAACATCAACTAAAAATAGTTTTCATGTGTACATAGCATGATGAAAAAACACTCCTAGGTAGTTGGGATAAGTCTGTTAGATAAAAATAATGACTTCACCATGCTCTAAGTTATGCTAAACAAAGCTGAAGATACACTAATATTCTCCATCTCAAGTCAATGCATCAGAGAAACATAAATCCAACAGCCCTAAGTTAAAATAGAATGTCAAAAATTAGAAACAAAGTAAAAACTAGCTTTAATGTTATGTTAAGTTCACTTATGGTCTTGATTTGGACATCCTGAGCTCCCATAAGCACTCCCGTGATTACAATTATAAAGTGAAAGGGAAGATACAATATATAAGTCCAAACATCTGTTGGCACACACAATTTCATCACTCCAAACAAATGGAACATAAATCTCCATGAAATTGCCTTTCAATCAAAGCGAAGAGACAGGAAACCTCAACTGGAACTAACATAAATAGAAAAAAAATAACTATACTCAACCGAAGCCCTGGGCCTGGGTGAAACCCAATCTTTTATCTAATCCCTCCTGCAAATTTCTTTCCCAAGCGAGTCTGAGGATCCCAGAGATGTAAACCTTTTGCATGTCATGGAGAAAGAAATAATAGACTCGAGAGGAAGAAGTAGCCGGATGGAAATGAGATGATCTCCATCCATATGGATTATGCTTGAGGGGTAGCTATAAGAGGGAGGAGATGAAGAGAAAGATGAAGATGGGGAAGAAGCAGAGCTTGATGCCATGGGGTTCGTCCTTGAGATTCACTGATGGAAGTAGTCCGACGAAGCGGGCTGATGGCAACGGAGCTTCACTGAACCAGGGTCGCAAGAATCGGAGGGCACCTGCGTAAAATTTTGAAGGAGAGAAGTGGGGCTGCGGGAGCGAAGCGGGGCCACAGGGTCGATTCTGTGACCCGCTTTTGGTTCAGATTCGTGGCCACCGCATATGAAACGTTGCCCCAAACAGATTTTTTCGGCGTTGTCCCGCCGCACCGCATAAAGAAAGCTGCGCCAAACGATGCCTACCTTATACCGAGACAAGTGAAATGATATTATCGACACTCATTCAACAAGTCAGTGAGCACAATCATTTTATTTATCTCGGTATAAGTTAGTTTGGTAGTTCGCCAATATCTTGCAATTAACTAAGTATGCGTGTGCACTCTACAATTCATGTTAGACACTAGTGACATTCTAAGGGCAGTATGGATGATCAACTTCTGCATACTTCAAGGGTTTACAATGTTTAATTTTTGTTGAAGATGTTCCTCTTTGTTAGTGAGCCTAATTAAATGAGATAGTGGTTAATTTGTGTCTGATACAAGTTGCGTCATGTTATCATTTATGCATACATCAATTTGTTTGAGTTGCAAGAACTATAAAGACATAGGTGACTAACCTGACATAATAATACAAAAAATTTTCATAATTAAAAACTATCATGAAGAAGGAGAATAAAATTTTCATCATTCTAAGAAAAAATTCATACACAATGAAATAAAATTTTCTTTAGTTTTTATATCAAAAATAATTTTCTTTTATATTTTATTTTGTTTGAAATTTATGATGAAAATTTTATTCTTTTTCTTAATGAAAGTTTTCAATTATGCAATTTTTTTTATATTATTATGTCAGATTAGTCACTTATGTAATTATAATTCTAGGAGCTCAAGCAAATTCATGTACACATAAACGACAACAAGATACAGGTTGCGGCAGACATGAAGTTCACAAAATAAGATTATAAACCACAATGTTGTTAGAATTAGTAAATTTACAAGATGAATACAACACAAGTTAACCACTATCTCATTTAATTAAGCTCACTAACAAAGGGCAACGCCTTGAACAAAAATTAAACATTCAATACCGTCAAAATATGCAGAAGTTGATCATCTATAATGCCCTTAAAATGTCATTAGTGTCTAACATGGATTGTAGAGTGCAGACGCATACTCCGTTAACTACAAGATATTAGTGAGCTACCAAACTAAATTATGTGTCGACAGTATCTTTTCACGTGTCCTGTATAAGTTAGTTTAGTAGGTCGCCAATATCGTGCAATTAACAGAGTATTTGTTTGCACTCTACGATTCATGTGATACACTGGTGACATTCTAATGGTAGTATGGATAAATAACTTCTGTATATTGTGAAAATATTCAATATTTAATTTTTGTTCAAGATGTTACCCTTTGTTATAAAGCTTAACCAAATGAGAGAGTTGTTTATTTGGGTCGTTTCAATCTTATAAATCTAATAATTCTAACAACATTGTGGTTTATGATCTTCTATTATGAACTTCATGTTTGTCACAACCTGTGTCTTGCTATTGTTTATGTGTACATGAATTTACTTGAGCTGCTAGAATTATAGCTACATAAGTGACTATCCTGACATAATAATATAAAAATTTTGCATAATTAAAAACTTTCATTAATAAAAAGAATAAAATTTTGATCATTCTATAAGAAACTTCAAACAAAATGAAAAATAAATGAAAATTATTTTTGATATAAAAAGAATGATGAAATTTTTATTTTATTGTGTCTGAAGTTTTTCTTATAATGATGAAATATTTATTCTCCATCTTAATGATAGTTTTCAATTATGCAAATTTGTTATGTTTTTATGTCATGTTAGTCACCTATGTCTTTATAATTCTTGCAATTTAAAGAAATTGATGTATGCATAAACGATAACATGACACAACTTGGGGCAGGCATGGAGTTCACTACAAAAGATCATACACAAATGTTGTCGAAATTACTAATTTTACAAGTTGAATACAACACATATTAACCACTATCTCATTTAATCAAGCTCAATAACAAAGGGCAACAACTTGAACAAAAATAAACATTGAATACTTTAGACGTATTCAGAAGTTGATCATCCATACTGTCCTTACAATGCCACTAGTATCTAACATGAATTGTAGAGTGCAGACGCATACTCAGTTAACTGCAGGATATTAGCAAGCTACCAAGCTAACTTATGTTGAGAAAAATGAAATTTTGTTGCCAACACACTCACTTGTTGAATGTGTGCAGTAACATTTTACGTGTCTCAGTGTAATTTAGTTTGGTAGGTCACCAATATCATGTAATTAGCGGAGTATTTGCATGCACTCTACCATTCATGTTATACACTAGTTTATTTGTGTTGTATCCAACTTGTAAATTCGATAATTCTAACAACATTGTGGTTTATGATCTCTAGTTGTGAACTCCATGTCTACCACAACATGTATCTTGTTGTCATTTACGTGTACATAAATTTGCTTGAGCTACAAGACTTATAATTACATAAGTGACTAATCTGACATAATAATATAAAAAGATTGCATAATTGAAAACTATTATTAAGAAGGAGAATAAAATTTTTATCATTCTATAAAAAGCTTCAAACACAATGAAATATATAAAGAAAATTATTTTTGATAAAAATACAAGAAAGGAAAAGTAAATGAATGTAAACCTTACAATTAAAATATGGAAACCATAAAGCTTCTCGATGATCAAGAGTGAAATTTGATATATTTGTACATTGATGCGAACAAAAAGCATTTGAGCTTTTCTTAAANATATATATATATATATATATATATATATATATATATATATATATATATATTTATATGTAATGGAATATGTAATTTGTATTTTGTTTGAACGAAGAAGGTTGCAAAAGAATTATGTAATTAGATTTAAATTTAAAAAGTATATGTTATATTCTTTATTTTTAGATTAGATTTTCTTGCGGAGATGAGGAACGAAAAAATTTATAAGCATGAAAAAACTTGAAAATAGGTAAGGAGAAGAGTTGGGGATTTTCATATTCTTAAATTTCAGGAGACTATCAGTTTTCTTGTCTAAGATGGATTTGACAGTCGAGAGGGCTTCAAAAAAATTATTAAATATATTATATTTTGTTTGATAAATGGGATAATATTATTGAGGTTACTATGCCATATNTTGAAAATAGGTAAGGAGAAGAGTTGGGGATTTTCATATTCTTAAATTTCAGGAGACTATCAGTTTTCTTGTATAAGATGGATTTGACAGTCGAGAGGGCTTAAAAAAAATTATTAAATATATTATATTTTGTTTGATAAATGGGATAGTATTATCGAGGCTACTATGACATATGTTATTTTTTATTCGGTTGAAGTCAAACAGTATAAAAAACACGGTAGCTAAAATTAATGCTGTCGAAAAAGCTTGATGTTCACAAACAGTTCATCTTCAGGTCGATAAAAAGCTCGAATTCGATTTCTTGTTAACCGTACGAGCAAAAAAAAAACAAAAAAATTGAGCTCAAGTTATAAATGAATAGAACAAGAACAGAATGTTGTTCAATCTTGTCCGGATCATTTAGACTCGAAATAATTAAATAATTAATATTTTTAATTAATTTTTTATATAATATTTTTAAATTTATTTACCCGAAGAAAGTTCATAGTGCCAACAGTNATTGAGGTTACTATGCCATATATTATTTTTTATTCAGTTGAAGGCAAACAGTAAAAAAAACACGGTAGCTAAAATAAAGGCTGTCGAAAAAGCTTGATGTTCACAAACAGTTCAACTTCAGCTCAATAAAAAGCTCGAATTTGATTTCTTGTTAACCGTACGAGCAAAACAAAAACAAAAAATTTGAGCTCAAGTTATAAATGAATAGAACATAAACAGAATGTTATTCAATCGTGTCCGGATCATTTAGACTCGAAATAATTGAATAATTAATATTTTTAATTAATTTTTTATATAATATTTTTAAATTTGTTTACCTGAAGAAAGTTCATAGTGCCAACAGAGGCACAAGTCGCAAGCCTCATTCCGTCATTTCTGTGGAGTACGCTCGAGTTGTGAAACCAAAATGTCTGTTAATCAAACAACCAGCCTTAAGTAATGAATCGCCAAAAGGTCATATTTTGAACAAAAGCTAACTCTGNGTGAAACCAAAATGTCTGTTAATCAAACAACTAGCCTTAAGTAATGAATCGCCTAAAGGTCATATTTTGAACAAAAGCTAACTCCACCCTAATTTTCATTCCAACACTTTGAGCTACAGAGTGGGAGGGAGAGCATCCTTCTATTTGGGGTTACTAATGTATCTCTGGTATTTTCTGTTCTTGCCTCTTGTTCTGAAGGTTATAAGCTCCTCAATATCCCCCAAAGTTGTTGGACTACTTCTTTTCCTCATCATTTCTTCATGATTTCTTTTGTGTTTTGTTCTTGTAATACTTTGAAACCATTTTTTCAATTAAGTCTGCATAATTTTTTAAATTATGTTTTTGTCTCATTTAAAATTCATTTTATAATCACAAATCCTTATTTTTTATCGAAGNTTCTGAAGGTTATAAGCTCCTCAATATCCCCCAAAGTTGTTGGACTACTTCTTTTCCTCATCATTTCTTCATAATTTCTTTTGTGCTTTGTTCTTGTAATACTTTGAAACCATTTTTCCAATTAAATGCATTGTTTCTGCATAATTTTTTAAATTATGTTGTTGTCTCATTTAAAATTAGTTTCATAATCACAAATCCTTATTTTTTTTATCAAAACCCTAGTTGTGTTGGTTTTACTTAGCATTAATTTATTTTTTAATAAACCAATTATTTTTTATTACACTTACCATGGTTGTGCTTCTGATTGAAACTTGTCATTGAAGTCGTAGATGTTTTTGCCTTTTGTTTAGGCTTTCATCCTTTCACTTTGATAGTGAATATGTATTAGCTTTAGTGTACGTGTGCTTGTGGATCAGTAGATGTTTCATATATAATTTTGTGTCTTGTAAAATATTAATTATATCAAGTTAAGCTTAGGGATTTAGACATATTTTAGGAGGTACATTAATGCCCTGCAATTTTTTTTTTTTTTTTGTCAAACATAAAGTTGGAAATTTTGATTGATTGAAGTTGCTGATGAATGACATATTTATTTATATTATGTTTATCACTTTATCATTGACAACTTAGTTTGTTGATATTTATGATATGTATGATATTTATAATATGCTTATCACTTTATTGATGACAACTTAGTTTGTTGATATTGATGATATATATGATAGGTTTACATATGTTGTGATTTTATAATTAGATCAATTTGAGATGATCAAATTATTTATAAGTTAATTTTTTTTTATTTAGTGGACTCTCAACTTACCATTTAATAATGCCCACATTGGATCTCCCTTAACCTGCATCTCCTGGCAATGAAAAATTGGAGAAACTTGAAAACAATAATGAAAATTCAAATCTTCTTTAAGAAGCCGAAAATGTAGTCGTTCTTGAGTATAATACTATAGTTTTCCTTATAAAGAATGCTAGAAATATAGTATTTTTTGTGGGATTATTTAGTTGAAACAACACTTACATTCAAGAAAGTTTCAACTATATTCTGCAACATGATTGTAATCATATTAAATTTCACAAATCATAGAGTGGTACTACATCACAATTCCTTAAGCATGTGAACGAGTATGAGAAAAATAAAGCTAAGAACAAGAATATTATTGAGTCAAGTGATAAAAGCAAAAAATTGTTACATTTATCTACCTTTTCTTATGATCCCAAGATTTATGACCAGCATAAAATTAGGAAAATTGTTGCTAAGACGATTATTATGCATAAATATACATTTATGAATTTTGAGCACATGTGATTTAAGATTTTATTGAATGTTTTAAATCCAAACTACAAGAGAATATCTAGAAACACCATTAAGAATGATTGCATGAAGATGTATGACATTGAAAAAGAAAATTTAAAAGTTTATTTCAAATATATTCATTTGGTTTTTTTGACTTCGAATTGTTGGAATTCAAATAAGACAATATGGTACGTATGCCTAACTGTTCATTTCATATATGAGTCTTAAAAAATATATAAGAGAATCATTAATTTCATTGAGTTAGAACATCCTCATACTGGTACATATATTTATGGATCTTATAGGTGAATGCTTATTGGATTGAAATCTTCATAATAAGATATCCTGAATCACCTTAGATAACGCTAGTAGTAATGATATTGTAACTAGATCTCTCAAAGACAATTTTCAAACTCTAGGGAAGTTATATTTTTGTGGTCACTTCTTTCATGTCAGGTGTTCAACGTACATCTTGAATATAATTATTCAAGATGGATTGAGGGAGGTTTAATAAATTATTCATAGAGAGTCAATTAACTACTTAAAAAAGTATGAGATTACGCAAGTTTGTTGGGCATCTAAATAGCTAGATGCTCCTAATTCAAAGAATTTATCTATTAATATGCCTACAGGACGAAACTCTTACTATATAATGTTTAAGTCTATTTTTAATTGTCGTTTTTTCTTTAGTCACTATGCCGCCCGTGAAAATAATTACAAATAGTTGTCATGCGATTTAGATTACAAGAAGTACGGAAAAATTAGAAACTTTCTATCTAGTTTTAATCGTGTTTTAAATATGATTTCTAGCTCTACTTATTCAACTAAAATATTTTTCATCCCGTGTTATGCATGTAGAAATATTATTGGAGGAATCTAGTTCCTTGAATGAATATATAAGAAAAATGACATTTGTTATGAAATTAAAATTTAATAAACAATGGGATGATTGTAACGTGCTTATATTAGTGACAGTTGGGTTGGATCCATGCTCGAAAATGAAATTCATACAAATTACATTTCCAAAGATATATTCACCAGCTGAACTATAATTAAATATTCAAGAGGTAAAGAATGTTGTTTAGGACATGTATAATCCTTATGCAAATAAATTTGTTTTTCTAGTGCAGTACTTATAGACTTTTCAAACTTGTCAAGTGAGGCAAATACTTCATATAATTTTAATTACATGTTGGGATTTGTAGATTTCGTTTTGTCATCAGGTTCCATTTATACTTCTAAAGAGCATTTGCAGATTTATTTTGAGGATGGTTCATATATGTCTAACCATGCTTCTGATCATTTTGATATTTCGAAATGTTGCTAAATGAGTTTTCCCCCTATTTTTTAGCAACATTTTCTTTAATTATTAAGGCTTTTATGATTAATTCTTGAGGCTCTTATGATATCTTCTTTAATATTTATTTCCTCATCAAATATTATATGGTTAATAAGGTCATTGATACTTCACAATATCCTCATCTTTTTTTAGTTATTATGATATCAGGAGATCATGAAAGCAATCAACCGTTTTGAGAAATAAACACTTTTATTTTAATTGTTTCCTATCACCTAGAAGGATTACTTACGTTAATTTTGTCGGTGGGTGTTATCTGAGCTCATCTCCCTCTACTACAAGTTTAATTTACTATCACTTGGGAGTTATATGTGAAAATTAAAGCAAGAGTTGGACTTTTTAGAAATGGAATATCTACTTTGAATCATATTAACTTACATTTGGGAATTAGGATTGGTGACATCTCACTGCCTCTGTTTCTTAACTCTTAGGTTTTCTATTAATTTCTTTAAATTTCTACTTAGTGAATCTTATGTTAGTTAGTTGCAGCGGCGAAATTTTTGAACTTATTTGGAGTTGGAATATATGCTTTGAATCATATGAACTTATATTTGAAAATGGGGATTAATGATGTCTCACTGCCCTAGTTCTTAACTCTTAAATTTCATGTTAGTTTCTTTAATTTTCTGCAGCATAAATTTTGAACTTCATTGGCTTAGAGCTAAGAATTTGGACACAGTTAATGCAACAATTTGATCTTTTTTTGATGTAGTTGTTAATTACAAATTTTCAATGTAAAAAGTCATTTATAATTTTTACAAAAATTCAAATTTATATGAGACTAATTATTGTTTGTATATTTGAAATGATTTTGATTTTTATATTATAATATTACTGTGTATGAAATGAAATTTTTTTGCTTAAAGTTGATCCATTCATATGTGATTTTAACAATTTAAAAAGTTTAGATTTATTTTTTTTAATCGAGCTCATTTCAAGCCAAATAGGAGACAAAATCCAACATATTAAACATACTCAAAGAGGACAAGAATAGATTCTAACAAACAATTTTGAACACAAGTCGAATATGAACAACTAAATTTTTAAACAAGCCAAATATAAGAAGGTGCTTGGCTCGCTCAAGCTCGACTAATTTACAACCCTACTAGAGGGCTATGTTTGTTACCATATGTCATCAATGCAAGAGTGAGTCATTGTCAAGGTAAGTGCATAGTGGCATTGACGAAAGGGAGGATGTCAAGTGATTTCTTCCAAAAGATCAAGGTATCGTAAGGGTTGTGTTTAGGGCTGCCAAAAAAGCTCCTTTGCGAACAACACATGCTTGACGGGTTAAATAACTCGTGTCTAATTCATTCATTAAGCAAATGTGACAAACACAAATAAACTTTTATTCGATCGTGTTCGGCTCGCTTTGACTTGAATTAATCAAGTCAACAACAACAACAACAACAACAACAACAACAACAACAACAACAAAGCCTTAATCCCACTACGTGGGGTCGGCCACATGAATCCTTTTTCTCCATTGCGTCCTATTTAGTGTCATGTTTTCATTTAGTTCTAATAAATTAAGATCATTTTTAATACAATAAGCCCAAGT
>JXCR01145099.1:425695-436294 GCA_002079205.1 Phalaenopsis hybrid cultivar | reverse complement strand
GTCACTAGAGCTATTACTACTAAAATTACATTCCATGTATTCAGTTTTAGTTCTACTTAAATGAAGGCCTTTAGACTCCAAAGTAGACCTCCATAATTCAAGTTTTTCCTGGACTTTTTCTCTCGTTTTATCCACGAGAAGAATATCATCAGCACTTGAATTAATCAAGTCATTAATATATAAAATTATTATAATATTTTTATATTAAATTTTTATGTTGCATTTAAAAAAATGTTAAATTCTATTACTTTTTAAATAATTTGAGCTAAGTTCAAGCTGAACAAGAGTTTAAACAAATAAACAAATTTTAGTCACAAGCAATTTCGAACACGAGCCTACTTCGAGCTAAAAAATTTCCAACGAGCTTAACACAAACAAACAATGGTCTCATTCAAGCTCGGTTCTTTTACAACCCTAGCTGTTTTTTCCATTGTAGATAATCATAGGGTCGGGTGTAGGGTGGCACCATTATGCATGTACAACAAAGAGCAGAGTCTCAATATCGTGCAAGGTGGAGATTAAATTCAATGTTCGCACAAGGTAGAGGGCAAGGGTAACATGATAAGTAGATATCCAACTTAACCCCAATTTTACATCAAATTAGGCTAGCGAGATTAAAAATAATGAAGGCAAAATCATGACGAGTTACTATCATGCAAAAGTTAGATGTTGTAGTAATTATCAAACATGATTACAACTGTAAAATGAATGAATTTAGAACTAGTGTCTGCTATTGATAAATGCTACAAAGCACAAAAACAATATTAGAATGCTTGCATCACCTTCAATTATGATTGAAGCGATTAAAGCCAAATAATAATATTGTTTTATTTGTCCTTTGTATTAAACTATTTATTTTGGCTTCCATGAGATTGTTAATGATCAATCTTATGCTAGAACTATTATGCATTCTCATCTTGTGCAATTCCAAAACAAATTATTTTATATTCTTCAAAGTTTAGCCTTTGATTTAAGACTAAGAGATAGCATAAGAAAAAATCTACCCACAATTAAATTACACATTTCAATGCACTCAAACTGAGGATAATAGGTGTTGACCTTAGGATTTTGATCCTAATGATTTAGATGTTGATTTTTTCTGGAACCTCCACTTTGTTGAATATTTGCATTGATCAAACTATCATTATTCTTCTTCTTACAATCTTCAATCTTTAGCTTAGTACGTATGTCTTGATCCCCCAATTTTTTATATGTTATGCCTTTGACAATAAATATATTCTTCCTCATATCCTCCCCTAAAGTTGTAAGGAAAATAATAAATCTTCCATACTTCTTGTTGACAAATGGAAAGAATAAATATAACAATTTGAATAAAGTAAATCTATTATTTTTTAATTGTGTTTTATTTTTGCTCAATTATATAAATCATTAATTATTTTTACACAATATGCCACTGATAATTTATTCTCCAACAAAGGCCGTAAGAAATTTTCCAAGAAATTATTTACCATTGTGATGATGGATATTCTAAGGAACAATGCCGCCTCAAAGTTGAAATATTGTCAAAGCCCACTTATACTCTTTAGGGCACTTTAGACCTTGAAATCTCATATTTCAAATCACAGGGAAAAGCATTAAATTCTATAGAACAAGTTGCTCCATTAAAAATAAGAAGAAAATCCTTCAAGAATTGCTCCTGTATAGCCGAACATCTAGAGGGCCAACTTCAAGTTGACATTGTTCACTCAACTTACATGACTTCTTCACTAGCCAATCCAACAAACTTTGCATATTGGCAAATTCATCCAACCAAAAAGTAAATAGCTATTTGTCAAATTGGCTTGCTTCGATCATTCCTCTTCAACTTAGAAGATAAGTTTCTCAGTCAAAAGAAAATTATCAAGCTATAATTGCATTAGAATAACTTGTATTTTATTGTTGATAAAGCATAAATGTATTCAGTTATGTAATGAGTATCAACTTAAACCTATAAATAAGGAGTCAATTTTGGAACTCCAGTTACATAACTTCTTTCACTTAATTCTTTCAATAAATAAATAAAAAACTAAGAAAACACTAAGAAAATCGAGGAAAGCTAATCAAGTACAGAAGGAGCACAACAAATTGAAGAATATAAAAAAGAAGACTTACCTTTGCTGGCATTCTAATCTTGAGGTTTATGCCACCGAACACAATGAAGGAGCAATAAAAAGAAGGCAATGATGACTCTTATCAACAAGAGTTGCAGGGACAAAAAAAAAGGTGGCACAAGAAGATGAGAAGGGTCGTACGGGCCAACGACAACTAGAGCTAAAAGGAAGAACTCAAACAATCACACTTCATGATGGTGAAGGACGAAGTCCACAATAAAAATTTCCGATTCTAACCGAGTAAAAGGACTTGCACTCGTGGTCTCATGACATGAAAGAAGAAAGGCATGTACGATAATCCAACTCCCATGTTTATCCTTCACGGCTTCTTCTTTTTTGGCAATTTACAGAAGAAGGGCATGTACCTAAACCATAATCCAAATCTCATGTTTATCCTTCGCAGCTTCTCTTTACTAGGCGAGGTTACAGAAAATCTAACACGGTATCCATTCTGATATAATCTCAGTCATAGATCAGCTTTTTTTTCTAATTTTTATTTCAGTTTAGGTCTTTAATTAGGTAATTAGCGACAAGAAAGTTTCTACCACACTTTTACATGCAAAACTGTACAACCGCCCTTGCTAGGACAAATTGGACAAGTGAATTTTATTCTACTAATCGTATAAATAATTTTAAGAGGTTCCAGTTTTAATTCATAAATATTCCTCTCAATTTAGAATGAATTAGGAGAAGAAACCATAACGGGATGAAAGTAAGGATGAAGCAAAGAATAAAAAAATGAAGTACCAGTGGAAGGCGTTTTGCAGCTCTTTCTTCCAAGTACTTGGATGGAGTACAGAATCCGCCATATGCGTCTCCCAACTTTTTGAGCTTTGAGAAAATAAAGGTAGATCCAACTGTATCAGGCCAGAAAACAGACCGCGGTACAAGAAACAACATCACAATCAAATGAAAAATCTGAATGTTACAAATCAAATGTAATTCAAATCATTCGCCTAAAGGAAGACAAGCAGCCGAGACATGCACCACCGTGGTACAAGAAACAACATTCGGCCAACAACCTGATCCCTCCTTCCGCCTCTCTTCTTCAATTGAAGAAAGAACTCCCATCCCTCCTTAACCTGCCCCGCCCTAAATAAAAGAAGGAAGGCGAGCGGTCTGGCGGACGGAGAGGAAGAAGCGGGAGATTTGGCGGAGGGAATATCTAATTTCTAGCCAAAGAAGAGGAAGACGTCAAATAGCAATGCGTCATCCATCCGAAACCCGAAACCTGAAACTCTCTCCCACGTCCGCTTCACCGTTTTTTTTTTTAATTTTTTATTTCTTTGGAAAAAAATCATAATAACATAAAATTGTTGAACAAATAACTTCTTAACTATGGGTGAAAATGAACCGACTGCGAACATGTCGTGTTCAGTTCATTTGAAACAACATGTGTTTGAAATAGACGCATGTTTGAAATTATTCATGAAATAACTATTCATGTTCGGTTTGATTTGTTTGAGATACGTTTGAAATGTTCAAAATGTTTGAATTCTTCGAAGCACTCAGAATTTTTTGAATTATTTTAATTATTTGAAATCTTACAAATTTATTTGTATTGTTCGAATTCTTTCAAAAGCTTTAACCTATAAGAAATTAATGTTTAAACTTGTATGAATCGTAACATAACTGCAAAATAGTCGAAGAACAACTTACAATAAAAACATAATATCATATCTCATCTATAAAAATTTCAGATTTAGAGGCAATATGAGAGATTTCACTCCAAAAAACTATGTTTCATTCAAAGAAACTAAATAAATCTAAAAGAAATATTGAAAAATTTAAGCTAAGAGACGAATCTAAAGATAAATACGAAATTATAGAATTTNTAATATCTATATTAGTATATTACTAATATAATATATTATTATATTATTATAATTAATTTATTATATATTATAATTTATAAAAGTTAATTTTTTTTAAATATTATATATATATATATAATTATTTTAAAGTATTTTATATTTCGAACAATAACGATTCAAACACAATCAAACAAATGACTGATCATGTTTGGTTTGTATATAAACCGAATGAAAAAAAATGTTCGTGTTCGTCTCATTTGGTTATCGAACGAATCGAACATGAACTGCCCGACGAGCTGAACACGAACTATTTGCGAACAACGAGCTTTTCTGACAGCCCTATTTTTAAGAATATAAAATTGTTCTAAAATATAACCGTATAAAGTTTTTCAATGTCCATCTCTTTTATATTATAATAAGAAAAAAATATTATAGACACTCAAAATTTAAGAACATGAAAATCACTGCTTTCTCTAGGGTTGTAAATGAACCAATGTACTCGGCGAATAATTTGAACTCGACTCGATAAATACTCGAACATATTCATTCAAATTAGTAATAAACAAGCTTGAAATTTGTCTAAAAACTCGAATATTAAATAAACTAAATATGAATATAGCCAAACTTGTTCTTTTATGTTCACGACATGTAAATTAAGCTCCTTTCCAAAGCAGGCGATGGGATTCCGATTCTAGCGACCGACAGCTTCTAACGGGCAACTCCTCCAACCAAACATTCTGCCAAAAGTTGTTATAGAAAATCATTGGCTAATCTCAGGTGAGTCTCTAAATCTGTGGTTAGGCTAAGAGAAAACTACTCAGACTTCATGAGAAAGATACAACAGAACACAAATTTTATATATAAAAAAAAGTTCATACAACAATAATAAAAAAAACAACACTTTTCTGAAACTCTTTCTCAAAACAAATCCCTTGTAGCCTGTTATAGAAGATGTAGAAAGAATAAATCTCTTACTTCTCTCCCTCTCTAACACTCTTAGAGAAGAATTCACACTTAAAATCACCTCAAAAACTGAAAACTCTAAAGAAATAAATGACTAGAAGTGGTTGTTGGGAATGTGGAATAGCGTGGAAGAAAGTGGAAAGCGGTTGAAGGGGGTCTTTTCTGATCAATTTCTGCTCTAAATAGAGCTTAATGTCAGTTTTCCATTAGTGAATCCAATAAATCTTCAAAAAGCATCCAAATTCTTCGAATCTTCTAGAAACTTGTCTTGCACCGACATTAGCGCCGTCGACGCCCATTTTGGTACTATCGGCGCCCATTTTGACACTGTCGCCGCCAGTGGCTAGTGAATTAATTCAATTCTCTCTGTTAAATGGCGATGTCTGTGTTGAGGATAGTCCGACCTCTATTATGTAGGTTTGCACTGTCGGCGTCCATCCTGGCGCCTGGGCGCTGAGTATTTCTTCAAAAATGCCATTTGGCTCCAAATTCCATCATTTTTTGCTTCCTTTTTGTTTCAAACCTAAAAATCAATAACCTACAATCAAACATGAAAAATACCTTCCTTTAAAGTGAAAGATCAATAAAAATGAGTATAAAATTTAGATCTAAATATGCATGTATTTTTAGTGCATCAAAATCCCTCAAACTTAAATATTACTTGTCCTCAAGTAACATCTTTACTACATAAAAATATGACTCATGACAAAGAATTTAACTTCTAAATTTCCATATTTTAGTCCAATAAATATGATAACATAACTTAAGAAAAATGTAAAATAACTTCAGTTACTACTAAAGGTATAATAATATGTAGCAGTCAAGTCTAAGATTTCTTATTTTATATTCTTTTCAAGGAAAATTAAAATTGTCATATTAAAACCACTTAGGATATCCATATGAAAAAGAACTTCATGAAACTTTACTAGTAAATATGCTAATGCTTAAATATAAGTTTATAAAATGTAGTCAAGCCTTTTTCTTTAAGTTGATTCAAGTGAAGCCAACTTTTAATTAGGCATTTCCTCAAGCTTCTCCTCACATCATTTTCTTTTCTTTTCTTTTCTCTTTTTTTTTTCAGGATCATTTTAAATCTTTTTTCTTTTATTTTATTTTTCTTTTTTTTATGTGAGGATTACTATATCTAGATAGCTTTTAATGATTTTGAACTTCACTATCGCNGCCTTTTTCTTTAAGTTGATTCAAGTGAAGCCAACTTTTAATTAGGCATTTCCTCAAGCTTCTCCTCACATCTTTTTCTTTTCTTTTCTTTTCTCTTTTTATTTCAGGATCATTTTAAATATTTTTTCTTTTATTTTATTTTTCTTTTTTTTATGTGAGGATTACTATATCTGGATAGCTTTTAATGATTTTGAACTTCACTATCGCCTTCTTAAAGTTAAAAATTTTTCACATTTCTTCACTTTATAAATTTATATTAGCTTTTAAGATTTTTCATAAAATTTTATTCTTTTCTTCTTACATGAATCTCTAAGATTTTCTTAATACTTCAAAAAGAAAAAAATCATTTACTTATAATAGAAAAACATAGTCTTATTCTCTTATACCAAATATCTCAATCTTTAAATTTAACCTTTATTATTGAAAATTTTTAAGTTTAATATATATTTAGAAACACAAATATAGTTATCTAAAGTTACCCTTAATACCAAAGTTCATGTTAAATTTAAAATTTTTGAAAATATAGCTAATTGAGGACAAATAAAATTAAGTTTCTTTCTTTAAAAAGCAATTTTTCTTCCCTTCCACCCCAAACTTAAATTTTCAAAAGATTTAGCATGAGAAACTAAAAACTAATAAAGGGTGAAAGAAAACATTTAAGACATAAGGAAAAGACTTACCTGTTGAAGGTTCTGATTTAACTCTGAAATTTTGCAGGTACTAATATGAAAAGTTATAAGACTTAAAACATTAAATAACACATAATATATATAAAAATTTGCTAAGAAAGAGTTAACTATAAATAAATTCAACAAAGTACTAAAAATTAACAATAGTACTAAACTAAATTCCAATGCAAAAACAGTTTTACAATGCTACAGTTCACAATATAACATAACATCTAAAATAAAACAAAGTATTACACTCTAAAAATAAACAACAATAACAATAAAGTACAACCAATTATAAACTAAACAACAGATCAAACTAAAACATCACCAGCCATCATCTTCTTCTTCTTCTATATCAAAGTTTTGTTGTTGATACAGGGTAAAGACAGGGTAGTAAGATACTGAACTGAGTGGCATCCCTCATGTATCTAACCATCACATCATCATAAGCAGCATCATACTCAAACTTCTGCCTTGTCAAATCATCATTATGTGCATTTCTGGCTTCTATATTTTTCATTTTGTTTTCCATCCTCAAGATATTTCCCTGTTGGATCATCAGTTTCTCCATAGTCCGAGGAAAGTAGGGATACTAGGAGTAGAAGAAATATCCCTACTCTTACTTCCAGATTTCCATCCAACATGAGATTCGTAAGTCTTAATATTTGCAGATCCAATAGGTTTTAGAGGTTCAATCCTCATCTCATCCATTCTAAAATCAACTCCTGCCTGTTCACATAGTGTGAAGATCAGGGCAGGGTGTGCTAAAACACTGGTATTCTCTCCCAAAGAAATAGAACGAGTGTTTCTATAAACAGTAAAGCCTACATCTATCCTTCTTATCTGCTGGATATAGAAGTTCAAAATGGCTCTATCCTTTGTAACCTCGATATGATGATTTGTTGGTATCATTCTAGCAGATATAAAATAATGGTAGGCTTTAAATACTACATTTAACATGGAAAGAGGGAAGTTTACCTTAACATTATTCTTCACTTTCCTAGCTCCTCCTCCATCAGTAAGAAAAGAATTAACTTCATCTAAGATCTCATTCGTAGTAGAAAATGATTTGTATTGACAACTATACACATCCTCTAAATGATAAAATTCATTAATTCTTCGTGGAGTAAATTCTACTATTTCCCCACAAACAAAAACATAGTATTCAGAAGTTTCCTTAAAGTTGGCATAAAACTATATCACTATACCAATAATAGCCTCGACAGTAAAGTAACAAAAACTCTTCCACTGTCAAGCATTGATTAATCTTTCGACTTCTCCACCTGAATTTTTAAATCCTTGATCTGAAATTACTTTCTTAGTTGCAAGCAGACTGTTGAAACAAATGTTACCTTTATAGTTGACAAACTTTTGATCATATCATTTTCATCCGTCGAAAAATGATATTATCTTGCACTATATATTTCATTGGATAAAATTGGTATAATGACAGATTGGCACATTTTATACCATATACAAATCATTAATTCGAGGCAGAGTAAATGGTACAGCCTTACCTCGAGTGAAGATGACTCCTTGGGTAGTTACATGTAAGTTAACATAGAATTCCTTTATCACTAGTACAACAACTACAACGGTAGTGTAGCATAGAACTTCCCAACATCTCTGTACAATGATTTTATTAATCTGAGGACTTGGGTTAATGAATCCATGATTGACAAAACCTCTCACTTTGATATGTCTCTTTTTCGTAATGACTTTATCGTATAATCTCTGCATGTCAAAACTAATAAACTTTCTTCTATTGAAAACTCCATACCTGGAAGTTTTTTCAGCATTGGAAGCCATGGATTTCAAAATTTGGAAGTTTCTGGTCGTCCAAGGTAGTTTTTTAAGCCTTTAAAAACACCTCTTGGTGGTTTTTTTGAAGTGTAATCCTGCCATAGTCTGCCAAATTCATCCTGAATGCATGAAACTGCATGGGATGCTGTCGGCACTCCCGATGGCACTGTTGGCGCCATGACTCGTGTAGATGGGCGCCGACAATAGAGGCCAAAATTATGTCTCGTATTTTTTTGGTTCAATTCGATTCCAAATTTTCCTCCAATATCATTATTCANTTGGTTTGTATATAAACCGAATGAAAAAAAATGTTCGTGTTCGTCTCATTTGGTTATCGAACGAATCGAACACGAACTGCCCGACGAGCTGAACACGAACTATTTGCGAACAGCGAGCTTTTCTGACAGCCCTATTTTAACAATATAAAATTGTTCTAAAATATAACCGTTTAAAGTTTTTCAATGTCCATCTCTTTTATATTATAATAAGAAAAAAATATTATAGACACTCAAAATTTAAGAACATGAAAGCGCTGCTTTCTCTAGGGTTGTAAATGAACCAATGTACTCGGCGAATAATTTTAAGTCGACTCGATAAATACTCGAACATATTCATTCAAATTAGTAAATAAACGAGCTTGAAATTTTTCTAAGAACTCGAATATTAAATAAACTAAATATGAATATAGCCGAACTTGTTCTTTTATGTTCACGACATGTAAATTAAGCTCATTTCCAAAGCGGGCGATGGGATTCTGATTCTAGCGACCGACAACTTCTAACGGGCAACTCCTCCAACCAAACATTCTGCCGAAAGTTGTTATAGAAAATCATTGGCTAAACTCAGGTGTAGTCTCTAAATCTGTGGTTAGGCTAAGAGAAAACTACTCAGACTTCATGAGAAAGATACAACATAACACAAATTTTATATATAAAAAAAAGTTCATACAACAATAATAAAAAAAAACAACACTTTTCTGAAACTCTTTCTCAAAGCAAATCCCTTGTAGCCTCTTATAGAAGATGTAGAAAGAATAAATCTCTCACTTCTCTCCCTCTCTAACACCCTTAGAGAAGAATTCACACTTAAAATCACTTCAAAAACTGAAAACTCTAAAGAAATAAATGACTAGAAGTGGTTGTTGGGAATGTGGAATAGCGTGGAAGAAAGTGGAAAGCGGTTGAAGAGGGTCTTTTCTGATCAATTTCTGCTCTAAATAGAGCCTAATGTCAGTTTTCCATTAGTGAATCCAGAAAATCTTCAAAAAGCATCCAAATTCTTCGAATCTTCTAGAAACTGGTCTTGCACCGACATTAGCGTCGTCGGCGCCCATTTTGGCACTATCGGCGCCCATTCTGGCACTGTCGCCGCTAGTGGCTAGTGAATTAATTCAATTCTCTCTGTTAAATGGCGATGTCTGCGTTGAGGATAGTCCGACCTCTATTATGAAGGTTTGCACTGTCGGCGTCCATCCTGGCGCCTAGGCGCTGAGTATTTATTCAAAAATTCCATTTGGCTCCAAATTCCATCATTTTTTGCTTCCTTTTTGTTTCAAACCTAAAATCAATAACCTACAATAAAACATGAAAAATACCTTCCTTTAAAGTGAAAGATCATTAAAAATGAGTATAAAATTTAGGTTTAAATATGCATGTACTTTTAGTGCATCAAAATCCCTCAAACTTAAATATTACTTGTCCTCAAGTAACATCTTTACTACATAAAAATATGACTCATGGCAAAGAATTTAACTTCTAAATTTCCATATTTTAGTCCAATAAATATGATAACATAACTTAAGAAAAATGTAAAATAACTTCAGTTACTACTAAAGGTATAAGAATATGTAGCAGTCAAGTCTAAGATTTCTTATTTTATATTCTTTTCAAGGAATATTAAAATTGTCATATTAAAACCACTTAGGATATCCATATGAAAAAGAACTTCATCAAACTTTACTAGTAAATATGCTAATGCTTAAATATAAGTTTATAAAATGTAGCCAAGCCTTTTTCTTTAAGTTGATTCAAGTGAAGCCAACTTTTAATTAGGCAT
>JXCR01145099.1:370846-425418 GCA_002079205.1 Phalaenopsis hybrid cultivar | reverse complement strand
CCCCTTCCACCCCAAACTTAAATTTTCAAAAGATTTAGCATGAAAAACTAAAAAAAAAATAAAGGGTGAAAGAAAACATTTAAGACATAAGGAAAAGACTTACCTGTTGAAGGTTCTGATTTAACTCTGAAATTTTGCAGGTGCTAATATGAAAAGCTATAAGACTTAAAACATTAAATAACACATAATATATATAAAAATTTGCTGAGAAAGAGTTAACTATAAATACATTCAACAAAGTACTAAAAATTAACAACAGTACTAAACTAAATTCCAATGCAAAAACAGTTTTACAATCCTACAGTTCACAATATAACATAACATCTAAAATAAAACAAAGTATTACACTCTAAAAATAAACGACAATAACAATAAAGTACAACCAACTATAAATTAAACGAAAGATCAAACTAAAACATCACCAACCATCATCTTCTGCTTCTTCTATATCAAAGTTTTGTTGTTGATACGGGGTAAAGACAGGGTAGTAAGATACTGAACTGAGTGGCACCCCTCATGTATCTAACCATCACATCATCATAAGCAGCATCATACTCAAACTTCTGCCTTGTCAAATCATCATTATGTGCATTTCTGGCCTCTATATTCTTCATTCTGTTTTCCATCCTCAAGATATTTCACTGTTGGATCATCAGTTTCTCCATAGTCCGAGGAAAGTAGGGATACTAGAAGTAGAAGAAATATCCCTACTCTTACTTCCAGATTTCCATCCAACATGAGATTTGTAAGTCTTAATATTTGCAGACCCAATAGGTTTTAGAGGTTCAATCCTCATCTCATCCATTCTAAAATCAACTCCTGCCTGTTCACATAGTGTGAAGATCAGGGCAGGGTGTGCTAAAACACTGGTATTCTCTCCCAAAGAAATAGAACGAGTGTTTCTATAAACAGTAAAGCCTACATCTATCCTTCTTATCTGCTGGATACAGAAGTTCAAGATGGCTCTATCCTTTGTAACCTCGATATGATGATTTGTTGGTATCATTCTAGTAGATATAAAATAATTGTAGGCTTTGAATAGTACATTTAACATGGAAAGAGGGAAGTTTACCTTAACATTATTCTTCACCTTCCTAGCTCCTCCTCCATCAGTAAGAAAAGAATTAACTTCATCTAAGATCTCATTTGTAGTAGAAAATGATTTGTATTGACAACTATACACATCCTCTAACTGATAAAATTCATTAATTCTTCGTGGAGTAAATTCTACTATTTCCCCACAAACAAAAACATAGACTTCAGAAGTTTCCTTAAAGTTGGCATAAAACTATATCACTATACCAATAATAGCCTCGGCAGTAAAGTAACAAAAATTCTTCCACTGTCAGGCATTGATTAATCTTTCGACTTCTCCACCTGAATTTTTAAATCCTTGATCCGAAATTACTTTCTTAGTTGCAAGCAGACTATTGAAACAAATGTTAGCTTTATAGTTGACAAACTTTTGATCATATCATTTTCATCCGTCGGAAAATGATATACATCTTGCACTATATATTTCATTGGATAAAATTGGTATAATGACAAATTGGCACGTTTTCTACCATATACAAAGCATTAATTCGAGGAAGAGTAAATGGTAACAGCCTTACCTCGAGTGAAGACGACTCCTTGGGTAGTTACATGTAAGTTAACATAGAATTCCTATATCACTAGTACATCAACTACAACGGTAGTGTAGCATAGAACTTCCCAACATCTATGTATAATGATTTTATCAATCTGAGGACTTGGGTTAATCAATCCATGATTGAAAAAACCTCTCTCCTTGATAAGTCTCTTTTTCGTAATGACTTTATCGTATAATCTCTGCATGTCAAAACTAATAAAATTTCTTCTATTGAAAACTCCATACCTGGAAGTTTTTTCAGAATTGGAAGCCATGGATTTTAAAATTTGGAAGTTTCTGGTCGTCCAAGGCAGTTTTTAAGCCTTTAAAAACACCTCTTGGTGGTTATTTCGAAGTGTAATCCTGCCATAGTCCACCAAATTCATCCTGAATGCATGAAACTGCATGGGATACTGTCGGCACTCCCGATGGCACTGTCGGCGCCATGACTCGTGTAGATGGGCGCCGACAATAGAGGCCAAAATTATGTCTCTTATTTTTTTGGTTCAATTTGATTCCAAATTTTCCTCCAATATCATTATTCGTCTTAATTTATGATATATAAAATTGTATATGATTCAAAAATATTATTTTTTCCTAATATATAAAACACTTATTAAACAAAATAGAAAGATATAGATATATATAAATTTATATATGGGTTGTCTTCTACAAAGCGCTTGGTTTAACGTCGTCAGCCATACCATTATTTAATCAGGATAACTTAACATCCAAATTTTTTTAAATTGTGGCATGTGCCCTTCATAATAATATTTTAATCGATGCCCATTAACTTTTAATATCATTCCAGTTTTAGGATCTTTAATAACTACAGTTCCATAATGATAGACTTTAATCAAATGGTCCTAACCATCTGGATTTAAGTTTTCTTGGAAATAATCTCAATCTTGTATTATATAATAGAACTTCTTGTCCAGGTTCAAACTTCTTTTTAATAATCTTTTGATCATGCCATATTTTCATTTTCTCTTTATAAATTTTTACATTATCATATGCTTCATTTCTAATCTCCTCAAGTTCGTTGAACTCTTTATAGATTTTTGCATTATTATATGCTTCATTTCTAATCTCCTTAAGTTCATTGAGCTAACAATCTTTTCTCACCAGCATCTTTTAGATTAAAATTAAATTCCTTAATAACCCAAAATGCTCTATTCTCCAATTCTTCTAGTAAGTGACATGTTTTTCCAAAAATAAGTCTATATGGTGACATTCCAATTTAAGTCTTATAAGTAGTTCTGTATGCCCATAATGCAGTATCTAATCTAGCAGACCAATCCAATTTATAGGGATTTGTATCCTTTTGTAATATTCATTTTATTTCACAATTTGATATCTTTGCTAGACCACTAGTCTGAGATTGATAAACAGTAGATAATATATACATAATATCATATTTTTTAATTAATTTCTTGATTCTCTTATTCCTAAAATGGGATCCTCCATCCATAATAATTACTCTCGGCATTCCATATTATGTAAAAATATTTTTTAAAAAAAATTTAGAAACACTCCGAGCATCAGATCTATGTACAGCAATAGCTTCAATCCATTTGGACATATAATGAACAACAAGTAATATATATAAATTTCAAATGAAGGAATAAATGGTCCCATAAAATCTGACCCCCACACCTAAAAAATTTCAACTTCCAATGTGTAATTTAGAGGCATTTCATTTCTTCTAGAAATATTTCCTACACGCTGACATCGATCGCATGTTTTAATATATTCATTAACAGCTTTAAAAAGAGTACGCTAATAAAATCCAGCTTGCAAAATTTTATGTGCACTTCTATTTGTTCCAAAATGTCCCCCAAATTTAGAATCATGACATTTTTCAGTTATTTGTTGAGTTTCTTCATAAGGCATACACCTCCTAATAATTAGATCTTTACATTATTTATGGAAATATGGGTCATCCCAAAAATAGAATTTTGAATCATAAATAAATATCTTTAATTATTTATTCTTAACATCTGGTGGTACAATACCACTTACAATATAATTTACTATATTGGCATACCATTGTATAATCATTATATCAATATTATATAATTTTCAATCAGGAAGATTTTCTAAAATTTAATATGCAAAATTAGTTATTATTTCTTTTTCTAGTCTAGACAAATGATCAGCTATTTGATTATCATTTCTCGTTCTATCAATTACCATAAAATCAAACTCTTGCAAAAGAAGTATCCATCTAATTAACCTTGGTTTAACATCATTTTTTTGCATCAAAATTTCAAAGTAGAATGATCTGTATGCACTATACATTTGGTTCCAATCAAGTAAGGTTTAAATTTATTAAAGGCATATTAATAACTAATAACTCTCTTCAATGGTAGTGTAATTAATTTGAGCATCATTTAGAGTTTTACTAGCATAATATATTACTTTAAAAACATTATTGTGCCTTTGTCCTAAAACAGCTTCAATAGCCTAATCACTAGCATCACACATTACTTCAAATGGTTTCTCCAAGTCAGGTGGAACTATAATAAGCGTAGTGATTAATTTTTCTTTCAATAATTCACATGCTTGTATGCATTACTCATTAAAATCTAATTTTGTATTCTTTTATAAAAGTTGGCATAATGACTTAGTTATTTTTGAAAATTTTTTTATGTAACACCTGTAGAAACCAACATGTCCTAGAAAACTTCTTACCCCTCTAACCATAGTAGAAGGTGGTAATTTCTCAATAACTTGAATTTTTGCATGATTTACTTCCATGCCATTTTTAGAAATTTTATGCGAAGTACAATTCCTCCTGCAACCATAAATTGACATTTTTCCCAATTTAGTACTAGGTTGATTTGTTCACATAATTCCAAAACATTTTCTAAATTATTTAAACATAATTCAAATGAAGTCCCGAATACAGAGAAAAAATCCCTAAATACTTTCATTCCATGTTCAATCAAATTACTAAAAATTGACATCATACATCTTTGAAATGTCGCAGGTGCATTGCATAGTCCAAAAGGCATTCTACGAGAAGCAAATGTTTCATAAGGACTTATAAATGTTGTTTCCTCTTAATCCTCGGTAGCAATTAAAATTTGATGATACCCGATATATCTATTTAAAAAACAATAATATTTGTTTCCAACCAAATTATCCAACATTTGGTCTAAAAAGGGTAAAATAAAGTGATCTTTCCTGGTGGCCATGTTTAATTTTCTATAGCCTATACAAATTTGCCAACCGGTAACTTATCTTAATGGAATTAATTCATTTTTCTCATTTACTTCAATGGTCACTCCTTTTTTTGGAATACAGTGAATTAGACTTACCCAAGCACTGTCTGAAATAGGATAAATAATTCTAGCATCTAACCATTTTAAAATTTCTTTTTTAACAACTTCTTTCATTAATGGGTTTAATCTCTTATGAGGATCAGCTTTAGGTTTGTATTGTTCATCTAATAGAATTATGTGCATACAAACTGAAGGACTAATTCCTTTTATATATGCTAAAGTCCATCCAAAAGCCTTTTTATAACATTTTAACATTTTTATTAATTTTTGTTCTTGAATTTTAGTTAAATTAGAAGATACAATAGCAGGAAATGTATATGAATCTTCTAAAAACACATATTTTAAATGGGCAGGTAATAGCTTTAGTTCAAGTTCAGGTGGTTTAAAACTTGAAGGAATAAAATTTTTATTATCATTTTCCAACAAATCTAAAGTCTCAAATTTTTCATGAATATAATCTATATTCTCTTCTTTTATTTAATTCTCATTATATTCTTCATGCCTTAATTTTTCTTCAAACTCTTCCTCAAATTAGATTAAATCTAATTATGAAAGAAGTTGTTAGAAAGAAGATATTAAAGTGATTAAACACATGTATTGGCTATCTTATATCTGATAGTCCTTCAGTTAGTCCTAAACACTATGTTTCTAAGAAAGGGGGAGTGACAATAGCTGTGAATGAACAAAATGAATTAATTTTAACCAGACAAGTCACCTGGTGACGAATTTGTATTGATTATAGAAAATTGAATTTAATCAGTAAGAAAGATAACTTTCCTTTCCATTTCTGGACTCGATATTGGATATGTTTGTTGGTCATCAATACTTTTTTTAGATGGATATTTTGGATATCACCAATTACTCCGGAGGATCAAGAAAAGAGTACATTCATGAGTCCTTATGGGACTTTTACTTTTAGAAGAATGCCCTTTGGGTTATGTAACACACCTGCTACATTTTAAAGGTGCATGTTGTTTATTTTTTGTGACTTAACTGAGAAAGGGATAGAAGTTTTTATGAACGATTTCTTAGTGTTTGAAACTTCATTTGATTCATGTTTAAACCATTTAGCAAAAGGGTTAAAATGTTTTGAAGAGACTAACCTTATCAATTAGGAAAAATTTCAATTCATGGTTCAGGAGGAATTGTTCTAAGACATAAAATATCTGAAAATGACATGGAAGTAGATACAAGAAAGATTCAAGTAATTGCTAAGCTACCTCCTCCTACTACAGTGAGGGGAGTTAGAGTTTTTCTATGACATGCAGGGTTCTATAGGTGATATATTAATGATTTTTTAAAAATCACCAAGCCCCCATGTCATCTTTTAAAAAAATATGACTTATTTAAATTTAATCAAGATTAATTAAATGCCTTCAATATCTTAAAAGGAAAATTAATCACTGCTCCTTTTATAATTTTTCCTGACTGGGAAGACCTTTTGAGTTGATGTGTGATGCGAGTGGTTATGCTATTGCAACAGTATTAGGACAAAGATGAGATAAAATTTTAAAAGTTATGTAGTATGTCAGTAAAGCCCTTAATGAAGCTTAAATTAATTACACTACGAATGAGAAGGAATTATTGACAATAATGCATTTTTTTGATAAATTTAATTATATCTCATTAGAACTAAATGTATTATTCATACTGATCATTCTATTATTAGATATCTTATGCTAAAGAAGGATGCTAAACCAAGATTATTTAGATGGTCCCTTCTGATGTGGATATTCAATTTTGAAATAGTGGATAGGAAAGGATCGGAAAATCAAATTGCTGATCATTTATGTAGAATAGAACAAGAAAATACTTGTAATTTTAAAAATGAAATTAATGAAAATTTTCCTGATGAACAACTGTACGCATTATTGATTAGCGTGTTTCGTGGTATACTGACATAATTAATTTTATTATTAGTGATATTATACCATATGGATTAACATAACATCAATGAAAAAAGTTCATTCATGATTCAAGATGNACGATTTTTTAATGTTTGAAACTTCATTTGATTCATGTTTAAACCATTTAGCAAAAGGGTTAAAATGTTTTGAAAGAACTAACCTTATCAATTAGGAAAAATTTCAATTCATGGTTGCAGGAGGAATTGTTCTAAGACATAAAATATCTGAAAATGACATGGAAGTAGATACAAGAAAGATTCAAGTAATTGCTAAGCTACCTCCTCCTACTACAGTGAGGGGAGTTAGAGTTTTTCTATGACATGCAGGGTTCTATAGGTGATATATTAATGATCTTTTAAAAATCACCAAGCCCCCATGCCATCTTTTAAAAAAATATGACTTATTTAAATTTAATCAAGATTACTTAAATGCCTTCAATATCTTAAAAGAAAAATTAATCACTACTCCTTTTATAATTTTTCCTGACTGGGAAGACCTTTTGAGTTGATGTGTGATGCGAGTGGTTATGCTATTGCAACAGTATTAGGACAAAGATGAGATAAAATTTTAAAAGTTATGTAGTATGTCAGTAAGGCCCTTAATGAAGCTTAAATTAATTACACTACGAATGAGAAGAAATTATTGACAATAATCCATTTTTTTTGATAAATTTAATCATATCTCATTAGAACTAAATGTATTATTCATACTGATCATTCTATTATTTGATATCTTATGCTAAAGAAGGATGCTAAACCAAGATTAATTAGATGGTCCCTTCTGATGTGGAAATTCAATTTTGAAATAGTGGATAGGAAAGGATCGGAAAATCAAATTGCTGATCATTTATCTAGAATAGAACCAGAAAATACTTGTAATTTTAAAAATGAAATTAATGAAAATTTTCCTGATGAACAACTGTACGCATTATTGATTAGCGTGTTTCGTGGTATACTGACATAATTAATTTTATTATTAGTGATACTATACCATATGGATTAACATACCATCAATGAAAAAAGTTCATTCATGATTCAAGATCTTACTTCTGGGATGACCCTTATTTATATAAAAAAAATGTAAGGATCATGTTATCTAAAGATGTGTACCTTTAGATAAAACCCAGTAAATTATTTAGAAATGTCATGATTCTAAGTTTGGGAGATATTTTTGGTGTTGATAGAACTGTATTTAAAATTTTACAATCTGAATTTCATTGGCCTACTTTATTCAGGGATGTGAATATATATGTAAAAACTTGTGATATATGTCAGAAAGTATGTAACATATCTAAAAGCGATGGAATACCCCTAAGCTTTACTTTAGAAATTGAGATTTTTTGATGTATGGGGTTCAAATTTTAAGAGACCATTTGTACCATTTTTTGGAAACCTATATATTTTAATAGTTGTGGATAATGTCTCATAATGAATTGAGGCAATAGTTCTTCCAAACTATGAGTCTCACAGGGTAGCTTTATAGATTTAGCATACCTAGAGTGACNTGTATGGGGTTCAAATTTTAAGAGACCATTTGTACCATTTTTTGGAAACCTATATATTTTAATAGTTGTGGACAATGTCTCATAATGAATTGAGGCAATAGTTCTTCCAAACTGTGAGGCTCACAGGGTAGCTTTATAGATTTAGCATACCCATAGTGATCATAAGTGATGAAGGAAGCCATTTCAAGAATAGAAAAATTGATACATTAGTAGCTAAATATGGAATTAAGCATAAAATAGCCACAACTGATCATCTTCAAACAAGTGATTTAGCTGAAATTTCTAATTGAGAAATTAAAAGAATTCCAGAAAAGATTGTAAATCCTAATAGAAAGGATTGGTCGGCTAAACCTGATGATGCATTATGGGCCTATAAGAATACTTACAAAACGCTATAGAAATGTCTCCTTATAGTCTCATATTTGGAAAATTTTGTCACTTACCAGTGAAATTAGAGCATAAAGCTTATTGAGCTATTAAGGAATTCAANTTCTAATTGAGAAATTAAAAGAATTCCAGAAAAGATTGTAAATCCTAATAGAAAGGATTGGTCGGCTAAACCCGATGATGCATTATGGGCCTATAAGAATACTTACAAAATGCTATAGAAATTTCTATTTATAGTCTCAGATTTGGAAAATTTTGTTACTTACCAGTGAAATTAGAGCATAAAGCTTATTGAGCTATTAAGGAATTCAGTTATAACTTGAAAGAAGTTGGTGAGAAGAGATTGTTGTAGTTAAATGAACTCAAGAACGTTAGACATGAATCTTATGAAAATGCAAAGATTTATAAAGAAAAGATGAAAAATTGGCATGATCAAAAGATTCTGAGGAAAGGATTTGAACATGGACAAGAGGTTTTGTTTTATAATAAATTGTTGAAACTATTTCCTAGAAAACTTAAGTCCAAGTGATCAGGGCCATTTACTGTAATTATAGTGTATTCATTTGGTGCAACCGACATTCAAGATCCTAAAAATGGTAAATTGTTTAAAGTGAACAAACAAAGATTTAAACCTTACATAGGTTGAAATAGACCTATGATTAATGAAGTTCTAACACTGGGCAACTTGAGTAAGAATTTGGATTCTTTGGGCAAACCAAGGTTTGTATTTATGTGTTTATTTGTATGTTAGTGTATTATAGTTAGTACTGTTGTTTTGTGTTTTAATTGTAGTTATGTGTTAAGTTGATTAGGTTTGAATTTAGTTTCTTTGATTTTAGTAAGTTATGAGTGTGATGATTTTTTAACTTCTCATAGTGGCTAAACTTGTATTTGCTCTCTGGTGGTAATTGATTTAACTAGTTTACTACCGCTCAATTCTCAACCGAATATGGGGATTTACTAGAGGCATGTTGGCTTTGGAGATTAGACATGTATATTGAGAGTCTAATACTTCCTTTATCCGACCTTATTGTCATCACGTAGGTGTGATAAACTAGCTGGTGATAAACATGAGGATGATCTTGACATTATTCTTATTATTATTAGATGTGCATATTTTAAGAGATGAGGTAATACTTGAGCTTGACAACACATAAGCCAATGTATCAAATATGATCTTGTTAATGGTTTACCATAATAAAATATCTAGAAGCACCCAATTAATCTTTGGAAGGTGATTCTGTCAGAAATTGGAAGCAAAGAAGGGAGATGTGATGAGAAGAGGAAGAGCTAGCTTTTTTTCTATCCTTTGTGTTTGTGAATTTATTGGAGTGAATGAAAACTTGGGGAAGATTAAAATACTTAATTTAAATGACCAAAATGAAATTTGATTAATGCAAAATAGGTTTCATATATACCCAAGGCAAAACTGTGCTTAAAATAGCACTGGTGCCTATGCGCCAATAGGTGTTGCCATGGTGCCACACAAAACCTGCGCCAAGGCACCAAACCTCATCTCTTAGGTGTCGAATCACCTGTTCGAAAAAAACTTCAATAGATTTGACCTTTATTATTTTCACATGTGACATCTTCCTGATCTTTCTTTAGAGATTTGAAGGTGACTCTTAAGGCTTTTTTCCTCTCCACATTTGTGTGCATTTTAGGTCTTGTGAAGAGTGAACTTCATCTTCATCAGGTGTTGACCTCACTTTTTGTTGAGGTTTAGTTTTTCCCTTTTAGTAGCCTAAGTTCTAGCCATAGGACTTCCCTATTGACTATTCTTAGCAAAACTAGAAAAGGAACCCTCACCACTAGAAATTCCAAAATCTTCTCTACTCAACTTGAAGTTAACATATTGATCCTAACCTCTAGCACTTAGTATGTAGGATCACTATGGGGGAAACTCAAGATGAGTCAACCTTAGGACTGTTGGACCTTAGGGTTGACCCTGGGTGTTGGTCTAGAGCTAAGGCACTCACTACACTCACTACACTTATCTGCACCCACATTCACTCACAACCCTAACTCAAATTTCTAGCCTAGATCCCTTGATCTTTTGGGATACTCATGTAGATGGTCCCCTAAAATCGGTTGACCTTGGGTGTTGGTCTAGAGCTAAGGCACTCACTACACTAATCTACACCCACAATCACTCACAACCCTGAACTCAAATCTAGCTAGATCCCTTGATCTTTTGGGATACTCATGTAGATGGTCCCCTAAACCTACTAGCCCAGCCTAGGTCCCTTGATCTTTTGGGATACTCATGTAGATGGTCCCCTAAACCTACTAGCCCTATGGCTTTCCCTTGATCTTTTGGGATACTCGTGTAGATGGTCCCCTAAACCTACTAGCCCTAGGGCTACGATTTGGCTAAGACCACTATGTAGAGGACCCAAAATGGGGTTTCCATTGGTCCATGGATTGTTGGTAATAGTTGGTACCTCAACTCTACCAACATACCCATCTTGGCCTTTTACCCCTAAAACACTCTCAAATTACCAAAATACCCCTCCATAGCTAAAAATCTCAAAATTCCAAAAATTCTTAGAAAATCCCAATAAATCCTAAATATTGCCAATTTCATTACTCTCAACTACCACATGACCCAATTTGGCCAATTTGACTATTATTAACCAAAATCCTCAAATTGTCCTTTAAAGACCCAAATTTCTTCAAATCTAATTCAAATGTCCATCAATTTGACCTCAATTGACCTCACTTTCAATCCTAAACTCAAATTCACTTTTGATATGACCAAATTAAACCAAATCCAAGCTCAATTGGTCCATGATTTAAACCCAATTTTGAGTTAGGTTAAAACCCCAATTTTGACCATATGACCTAATCTCACCAAATTGAACCCATAGCCTAGTAAATTGGCCCCAATTAATGTTGAAAAATCATAATAAGTCCATTTGATGAAGAAAAAATTTTTAATTAATTAAACACTGTTTGGGATCATTTGATTCTCCATGCATATTGGTACATCACCTTGGATTGAAATTTTGACATGTTATAGCCTCTGTCAAGGGAAATATTCTCTGATTTTTCCAAGGTCAGAGGAGTTTTCTTATATAGAGATCCATATTTTTTAAGTTATTCCACATTATTTCTTTAAAATAATCATGAAAAATAGCATATTGATTGTATTTTTCAAGTTATTCCACATTATTTCTTTAAAATAATCATGGAAACTAGCATATTGATCAGAAGAAAATTTTGGAAGGTCCACCATGACTAGAGAAACCTTTGGAAATAATTTCATGGGTCAACTCATTTGAAATACCCTTAAATTTTAAAAACACAAAATAACTAAAATAAATAATTTTGGAAAATATAAACATTTACATGACTTGATTTTTTATCTCCACTATGATTTATGGTCGAGAGAACTGAACATAAGAAGTTCAAAATATTTTGAGTTCATTTGATAACTTAAATTGATTTTCAAAAATAAATACTACTTTTGACACTTAAATGATTTTTTAAAAATCAAAATAAAACTAAAAAAAAATTATGAAACTTAGTTTTTTGAGTTCTCTGTGATCAGGGATATTTTATAAATATAAAATTATATTTAAAATAAAAACTTGATTTTAGCCTTTAAATATTTAAATAATTAAAAATTCATAATAATCACAAAAATAATAAAACTCATGGAAATGTTCTAAATTACTTCCTAATCACTTAGGAACAATTAGGACATTTTTCGTGATTTTCTAAATAAAGATATTGAATTTCAAAGCTTAAAAATAATTTTTAAAGGAGAAAAATGAGTCTTCACTAAAATAATTCCAATAAATCAAAGAAAAATAAAAAAAATTTATTAAATTTGCTCCTCTGNTCGTGATTTTCTAAATAAAGATATTGAATTTCAAAGCTTAAAAATAATTTTTAAAGGCTAAAAATGAGTCTTCACTAAAATAATTCAAATAAATCAAAGAAAAATAAAAAAAAAATTATTAAATTTGCTCCTCTGAGTCCTCTGACCTTAGAGAGATTTTTCAAAAATACAAAACATAATTTTCACCACCTAAAATATTTTATTTTTATGAAATAGCCATAATTCTAATAAATCATAGAGAATTCAAAAAATCATGAAATTTGGTTCAAAGGCTTCTGTGGTCTAAGTCTACCTCCAGTAAAAATTTCAAAGGATTAGAATTTACCTTGGTTAAGTTAGGAATTTTCTTTGAAAAATCCTATTTTTTCATTAAAATAATTATATAAATTAAATTTTGAAAAATCACATTTTCTCCTCTGTTGTCTTAATTGATCCATAAATGAGTTTGACAAATTATGAGATGTTAGAGCCTTAGGGGCAAATGTGTAATTTTGAAAATTTAGCCTTAATTAGAATTTAGGCTTAATTCAAGGAGGGGAATGGGTAACCTCTGATATTAATCAATTTATTTGATGCTTGAAACACAAGGGGTCAATTGGTAGAAACTAATCCCACTTTCTTAATTAAGTTAATAAATTTCTAAATTATTAAAATTTGGAAGTTTATAAAAATTAAATAATCCTGGACTTAAGGGTATGACTTTTGAAGTCAATAATTAATCAATTTAATATTCCCATTTTGATTTTCAAATAAAATCCACATCATGAATCATGACCACTTAAGGTTCAACATTTCAAAACTAATTAAGACACTCACCTAGGTCTTAAGGGCTTAGTGGTGACTTAGGCTAAAGCAAAATTGACTAAATAAGGATTATAGAAATAAACATAACTAAATCAAAACTCCACTAAGCCCAATTAGGATTAAAAATTTGGTTAAGTGTTCAAATTACACTAACTTCTCCTTCAAGGGGATTCACTCACATAATTTCCAAATTAAATGATAAATGATAATTACCCCTTTCTTAGGATAATTGAGACATTAATGTTCACTAATCATTAAGGGTATTTATAGGATGAATTATTAAAAAACATAATAATTTTAAAAAATAACTCGGGATTTTCCACCAAGCAGCGAGAAAATAGCACGGACCTGCTTCTTTCTCTAGATCTATTGAACACCTCAAAGATCTAATAAACTTAATATATCTTGCTTGATAAAGTCATCCTTAATTAAAAATTTTAAGGACCCACAAAGATATGACATAGGGTTAGGAAAATTATCAGAACTCTACTATTCCTGCTCTTCATAAATGCCCTCACATGCATTTTTAAGTTGCAGGTGGTGGAACGAGAAGACTCGCTAGGTACGCTTTTACAGTTTATAGTATCATCTTTTTTCTACCTTTTCCTTACATGTTTCATGCTTGCATTTACCTACATAAACTTGCATGTTAACCATAACCATAACCCGAAACCAAAACTAAAATCAACCAAGATAAAACTCACCACCACAACATTAAAAATATAAAACAACTCAATATTTAATCACAAACATAACACAAAACTACAACTTTAACTAAATTAAGATATCTCTATCGGATGATCAGGAATCCCTCGGAGGAGGTAACCTACGGTTGCTAACGAGACTTCCCATAGTTTAAATAAAATTATGGAACTCATTAAGTTGAGATTAGTAAGTTCATTTAGACTAAGTGAATCCAATAGAAAATAGTGGTGTCGGAATGCGGGAATCGTAGGATCCTAACCGGTGTCGCTCTAATCAACTTTAATATGCCCTCATAAAATTTAAAGAACTTCAACCGTAGGGCTACTTGATTTGACATTATAACTTGACACACTAGATAACTTAAACTCATCGCGGCAAGGAGCTTGGGACTAGCAAGGTGGGCAGCACGACCATCTTCAACAGCAAAATTCGTCGCGACAAGAGCTTGGAGCTAGCTTGGTGGGCAGCACGACCATCTTCAACAGCAAAACTTAGTCTTCCCTAGCTAAACCAATCTTCCTTCCTTAGACTTAAACAACAAAGCCATAGGACTTCTAGTTTGCTTGCTTATGCAACGTAAATCCTCACCTTATCTTTAGGCCTTTACATAGTCCTGCTATATAATATAAGCCCTAACTCGTCTTAGGATTTCGAGGTTGTCGTTTGTCACGACATAAACTCTCACATCTTCCAGGAAATTTACGTGATCATTTCACACGAATGTAAGCCCTAACTAATAAAATTGGTAGGATGAAACACCTAGATAATTCTCCTCAAAACTGAACCCAAACATTAGGATAACTTGGGAATTTACCGGGGTTCTCCCATGGATCCATGACATCCCCTAGTTCTTTCTCCTTTGGACTCTACAATAAAACGTTGCAAATTTGAACCAATCCCCTTTCACACCTTTACATCTGATTTCATTGAAANACCCGAAACCAAAACTAAAATCAACCAAGATAAAACTCACCGCCACAACATTAAAAATATAAAACAACTCAATATTTAATCACAAACAAAACACAAAACTACAACTTTAACTAAATTAAGATGATCAGGAATCCCTCGGAGGAGGTAACCTACGGTTGCTAACGAGGCTTCCAATGGTTTAAATAAAATTATGGAACTCATTAAGTTGAGATTAGTAAGTTCATTTAGACTAAGTGAATCCAATAGAAAATAGTGGTGTCAGAACGAGGGAATCGTAGGATCCTAACCGGTGTCGCTCTAATCAACTTTAATATGCCCTCATAAAATTTAAAGAACTTCAACCATAGGGATACTTGATTTGACTTTATAACTTGACACACTAGATAACTCAAACTCATCGCGGCAAGGAGCTTGGGACTGGCAAGGTGGGCAACTTGACACACTAGATAACTCAAACTCGTTGCAGCAGGAGCTTGGAGCTAGCTTGGTGGGCAACACGGACACAATAGATAACTCAAACTCGTCGCGGAAGGAGCTTGGAGCTAGCATGGTGGGCAGCACGGTAACTCAAACTCGTCGTGGCAGGGGCTTGGAGCTAGCATTGTGGGTAGCACGACCATCTTCAACCCAAAACCTGTCTTCCCCAGCTAAACCAATCTTCCTTCCTTAGATATAAACAACAAAGCCATAAGACTAACCTGTCTTCCCCAGCTAAACCAATCTTCCTTCCTTAGACTTAAATAACAAAGCCATAGGAATCGTCGCGACAAGAGCTTGGAGCTAGCTTGGTGGGCAGCACGACCATCTTCAACAGCAAAACTTAGTCTTCCCTAGCTAAACCAATCTTCCTTCCTTAGACTTAAACAACAAAGCCATAGGACTTCTAGTTTGCTTGCTTATGCAACGTAAATCCTCACCTTATCTTTAGGCCTTTACATAGTCCTGCTATATAATATAAGCCCTAACTCGTTTTAGGATTTTGAGGTTGTCGTTTGTCACGACTTAAACTCTCACATCTTCCAGGAAATTTGCGTGATCATTTCACATGAATGTAAGCCCTAACTAATAAAATTGGTAGGATTAAACACCTAGATAGTTCTCCTCAAAACTGAAGCCAAACATTAGGATAACTTGGGAATTTATCGGGGTTCTCCCATGGATCCATGACATCCCCTAGTTCTTCCTCCTTTGGACTCTACAATAAAATGTTGCAAATTTGAACCAATCCCCTTTCACACCTTTACATCTAATTTCATTGAAAAGTCCTACCATTTAAAATTCCTTGAAGATAATATTTATTGATTTTTATCGAGAGTCTTCTTAGGTGACTTTGGTCATTTAAGATGTAATTAACTATAGAGGCTTGCCCTTATAGGAAGCATGTCTGAACCCAGCTTAATATAAACCCTATTTAATCTTTTATATTAAATAGGGGAACTTGTCCGCAAATACAAATGTTTCGCAGACCAGACGGACGTCATACTTTCCTCAGTTGATTTGATCAAGCCTCATCCTCAAGTCTTGTGTTTATCATTCGGGATAGTTACAAGATTTGAGGTACAATGCTCTTTCATTTTAAATTATGAAAAATATGAGGTCAATTTGATTTCATACTGCAACGTCCTTTCGAAGCGGGCGACGGATTTCTATTCCGGTAACCGACAGCTTCTTACAGGCAACTCCCCCCACAAACCCCCAAAATAGCGCCGACATCAGGTAAAACTTCTTCTTTAACCATGTGATTTTTCCTTTACCTTGCAATTTCTTCAGCATTTGAGAAGCTTTTGGGTGTATTAAGAAAAGTAGTGAAGTGGATGAAAAGGTTTTTAGGGAGACTTGAATTATGCTCTAAACTTGCATTTTTGAATCAAATGCATCCTACGTTTGAACTCATTTCTTCCTTTATTTGATTTTCTCTAGTTGCTATGACACCCAAAACCAAAGGGAGTAAGAATAAAGGTTCATTTAAACATAAGAAACTTGTTAGTTACAAAGCTCAGGAGAGATATAACAAATTTCTCTTTTCAAAGAAACTGATTGTGGAGCAGCATTTCATTAGAAATGATGGTGATGTAGAAAACATCATTTTATCAGTTCATTGGGTAACTTTTTGTTATACCACTATCATAACTGTCATTTCTATTGTTAGAGAGTTATAGACAAATCTCCATAAGGCCTTTGATGATCTATCTTCGTTAGGAAAAAGAGAGTGAATTTTACTCCTGAGCATATAAATTTACTTTATTATTTGGGAGATGTACCTGATTGTTTTCACTTTTCATTTGAACCCGCTGACTCCTAGCTTAATGGTATCATTAAGTTCTTAGCTGATGGAAAGAAAACCTGGAAGATTAGAAATGACCACAAGGTAAATTTTTCTTCATTAAAATTAAATGCTCCATCTAGGGCATGGGATTGTCTTATTTTAGCCAAGCTTTTTCCTTCTATTAATCTCAATGAGGTTATCAGAGAGAGGGAAGCTTTGAACTATTGTATTACGACAATGAAGAATATTGATATTGGTTCTCTTATCTACAAATCTATCATCAGTGATGTAATGGGAAGTTCTACTTTAGGGTTAGGATACTAATCCCGACTTTCTATATAGATGTAAAATTTGTTGTATGCCATTACATGCTTAATTTCTTTAATAGTTATTCTTAATTTGCAAAAAAGTCAAAAACTTGATCCAAAGAAAAAGCTAGGTAAGTTTTTCACTATGAAACAAATAAGAATACAATTATAAGATTTAAATATGGGATACTACACAAGTATATGTATTGTTATCAAGTAATATAAGATTTTTTTATTAAGCCACGAATATTGAACCCACAAGGAGATTAGCAATACACTCTTAAGAAAACTTGAAATTTTAGAAATTTTAGATGACAAAAATCTACTTACCTAAATATTCTTACTTAAACTTAAGATGCTAAAATAGGAATGCAAATTTGATTCTTTTTGTAATTTTTGATTTATGAAAATAAGGTAAGCATCTAATTAAATTAACTAAATACTTGCAAGATGAAGGCAGTATAAGTAAAATATCATTTTCCTTATCATGAATCCATAATAAGTAGAGAAATTTTGTTGGGAAAGTTTTCTAAATATGTTGTGCAAAATAGGATCAATAATTTTTTTTACCCTTACTAGAGTGCTATAAAAAACAATGGCTAATTTATAGTTTGAATAGTCTTGAAGACCGGTTAGGTAGGAAAGATACTAGCTCTCACTCTAGAGTTCTCTTTTCTCCCTCCACCTGGTGGCTAACATCTCGTATCAAAACCTAAAAGTATAAATCAAATTGGGGGTATAGTCTGTTACTCTAAATTCCTCTAATTCTACATCCTTAAAAAGTTTATTTCCATATTTATTTGCACTCAACACTATGAACTACATTCTCATCCATGAAATCAATATGTGATTCTAAACCATTTGTTGATTGAGACAATACCATCTCGGGTCTTACATGTACTCATAACAAATATTAACATCATAATTGGCCAAATCAAGAAGTGAATGAAGTGCAAGGTTTCAAATCATCACAACTTATTCAAACATTGAAGCCTAATCCTTCACACAACTTCCTTTCAACACTTATTTACTTATCATTTTAAAGNATGTAGTGGACTTCTATATTTATGTTTCCTTGTCTGTGCTAAAATGTTGTATTTTAAATTTCATGTAGTGGATTATATATTTTTCGCTTCTTCTATTTAGGATGAATTGAATTAGCCTTTGTTATTATCGAAAAATTCCATATGAAAACTTGAACAGAAATTCACTTATGCATATTTGTATATTCTTCTTATACCTTTATTTTTGGTAATACAATCATGTGGTAAAAAGTAAGTTATTTTTTTCTCCCTATTTTTTTTCTTACTTTTAATGTTATTCATGTTAAAAATTAAGTTTTTTTTGTGCAGGGGGTGGGGGGGGAGGAAGAAAATTTTTTAAAAGCTTAACTTTAGTTGTTATCATGTAGTCTACATAGTAATTTGATATCACTTTAAAATAACTTGTGGTATGTGGACCCGTGATATCTGGCGTCCTGTGGCTTCCTTTCAAAGACAGAAGATTTATTGGACCCGCGATATTTGTGCCCCAACTCTCAAAAGACCACAACACTATTGTTGAATGTAGCGCATTTGAGAGTTGGTGTAAGACCACTCTATGTATCTGACATTGGTGGTATATCCTCACTGTTTGCAGGCAATCTGTCATCAGCCAGTAATACCCTAGTCTCCTGATCTTCAATTTTATCTTTGAACCAGATTGGTGAGCTCCATAAAGTTTGGAGAGCACCTTTTTGAAAATTTCTTGGGCCCTTCTTCTCTACAGAGACATTTGAGTCTCATTTGATCGAAGGAACTTCTATATAGAACATTGTCAATCAAAGCATAGGATGATGCTCTCTTCTTTATCTTGTGGGTCAATGACTTATCATCTGACAACATTCTTTTTTGAAAATATTCCATAGTCCTCTTCGTCTTCTGTGACTGTTGTAATTGCCACTTCATTCTTGAACTTGTGCAGACTTTCCACGTCGATCTGTGAGAGCAGTGTTGTCCCTACACCATTACATCGATGGAATCCTTCTGCGAACAGACAAATTCCTTAACGTGTTTGCAAGGGAACCAATAAGAGTGTTCTCTCCTCTCAGAATTTTGTATAGCATCACGTTAGGAATTCATTCCAACAGCTTCATCGTATACTACATGTACTATTTTAGCTTTAGTTTGAGAGTTATGTACTATCCTACTACCTGTAGGATGATCAACTACTAATTGTCGGAGATGTTGATGTCTGTTATAAGACCAATTCTAGTCCAGTTATCAAAGCTTCATATTCAACCTCATTGTTCATGCACAACTATATTAAGTGGTAGGAATAACACAACATCCCTCGCTCTAGAGTGATGAAGATTAATCCGAATCTTGCTTTATCAGGTACCATTGTTTGTGAGTCTCCATCCTTGTGTGATGACAAAGCTCCATTGAAGAACATCTTCCAACTATAGTCATTGAGGTCTTCTAAACTCATATCTATTCATTCAATGACTCGTTGAGTGGAGAATTAGCTGGTAGTGGGTGTGCTGCGGGGAAATCTACTAAGATATTTTCTTTGACAATGTGAAGAGGTACGAAAGTTTTGTAAATTTGCAATAAAATCATTTACCACCTTGCTAACCTACTAAAAAGCATCAGTCGGGTCATAATATATTACAATGGGTTAACTTTTGAAATAAGGCTAATCTTGTGAGAAAACATATAATGTCTTTGCTTTTGTTTGTCGAATATTAGAGCAAAATAATGATCCTCAATAAGAGGGTACTTTACCTTCATCAAAGTTAGTCGTCAATTCAAGTGGTAAAGAGTGCTTTCTTTACCCTTCTCATTGAATTAAGCTAACAGGGACTCTGAGAGACTCGTTTAAAGTTGTGGCATAGAGTATCAAAGGTCTTTGACCGTGACTTATATATGCTTAAAAATATAAGTATTTAAAACTACTTTTAAGAGATTTACTTCCTCAGCAACAGTACTAAATCCTTAATAACAGTTATAGATTCGATAAATATGAATGAAATAAATATTCAATAATTGTAAAGTCACACTTATCGACGCAAGTATACGTATCGCTCAAGAAATATAGGGCTCTAATGGAGTCATAGATATCGATCCCACAGGGAGTAAGTTTAGAACTACGAACTAAGATTTTAGAAAAGCAATACTTTAATTACAACAATGAAGTTCAATTTGCTTATCTGTTATTAATAGGCAATTGAAATAAATATGTAATTTTAATAACTATTAAATAACTAATGATACTAATGAAGGTTTAAATGTGATATTCAATATCTAAGAAAGCATCATTCTTCTTGTCAAGAAATTATAGTGAATGGATAAAGTGAATCGGTTCAATTTGTACTGTGCCAAATAGGAGCATACCTATTCTTTACCCATTGGTCCAGATATAAAGAACATTGACTAATCCTACGCTTGTTTACTGAATCTGTGGCTAGGTTGGGAGGATATCAGCTCTCACTTCGGAGCTCCCACGTTCCCCTCACCTGAGGGCTAACATCTACACTTCAGCACCCAAACGATAGAACCGAATTGGGGATTTTAGTCTATCACTCTAAAATCTCCAATTCCACACCCGATAATATTATTTCCTTATTTATTTGCTCCCAACTTTCAAGGGCTTTGACCTCCCTAAATCTTGGATGTAATCTTTACTTCAGTTGTAAAACTCAACATATTTTAACAAATCAATTGGCCAAATTGAAAGTAAATTAAAATCAAAGTGAAAACTTCATCACAATTTCTTAAATATTTTCATGGCTTCACAAATTCAAATCACCATTTCACAAATCCCGAGNGGGTTAACTTTTGAAATAAGGCTAATCTTGTGAGAAAACATATAATGTCTTTGCTTTTGTTTGTCGAATATTAGAGCAAAATAATGATCCTCAATAAGAGGGTACTTTACCTTCATCAAAGTTAGTCGTCAATTCAAGTGGTAAAGAGTGCTTTCTTTACCCTTCTCATTGAATTAAGCTAACAGGGACTCTGAGAGACTCGTTTAAAGTTGTGGCATAGAGTATCAAAGGTCTTTGACCGTGACTTATATATGCTTAAAAATATAAGTATTTAAAACTACTTTTAAGAGATTTACTTCCTCAGCAACAGTACTAAATCCTTAATAACAGTTATAGATTCGATAAATATGAATGAAATAAATATTCAATAATTGTAAAGTCACACTTATCGACGCAAGTATACGTATCGCTCAAGANTTAGTGTCAGATAATTCATTATTTTCTAATCTTGACAAATGATCAGCAATTTGATTATCAGTTCCTTTCTATCAATAACCACAAGATCAAATTCTTGAATCAAAAGTATCATTGACATCCTTCTTTTGCATTAGATATTTAATAGCAGAGTGATCAGTGTGCACAACACATTTAGCCCCATCCTTCTTTTGCATCAGATATTTAATAACAGAGTGATCAGTATGCACAACACATTTAGCTCTAATTAAATAAGATCTGAATTTATTTAAAGCATATACAATGGTGAGTAACTCTTTTTCAGTGACAATATAATTAGTTTGTGCATTATTAAGAGTTTTACTAGCGTAGTTTCTTTTTCAGTAACAGTATAGTTAATTTGTGCATCATTAAGAATTTTACTAGCGTAGTATATGACTTTAAAAATCTTTTCATACCTTTGTCCAAGAACAACTCCAATAACATAATCACTAGCATCACACATCAGTATAATATAGTTAATTTGTGCATCATTAAGAGTTTTACTAGCGTAGTATATAACTTTAAAAAAAATTCAGTAAGAGTATAGTTAATTTGTGCATCATTAAGAGTTTTACTAGCGTAGTATATAACTTTAATAATCTTTTCCTTTGTCCAAGGACAGCTCCAATAGCATAATCACTAGCATCACACATCAATTCAAATGGTTTTTGTCCAAGAACAGCTCCAATAGCATAATCACTAGCATCACACATCAATTCAAATGGTTTCTCACAGTTAGGTGAAACTATAATAGGGGTTGTGATTAATTTTTCCTTTAATAATTAAAAGGAATTTAAACAGCTTTCAGTAAATTTAAATCTCTTGTCCATTCCTAAAAGTGGCATATAAGTTTGGTAATTTTTGAAAAATCTTTAATAAAACGCCTTTAAAATCCAACATGCATAAGAAAACTCCTAACCTATCTTATATTAGTAGGAGGTGTTAGTTTAGATATAACTTGAATTTTTACAGGGTTTGCTTCCATACCATCTTCCGAAATTTTATGCCCTACTACAATTCCTCCTGCAACCATAAATTGACATTTCTCCCAATTTAGAACTAAATTAGTTCTTTCACATAACTCCACTCCAAAACTTTTTCAAGATAATTTAAGCACGCGCCAAATGATGTTCCAAATCCATAAATACTTTCAATCCATCATCAATTAATTTACTAAATATGGACATCATACATCTATGGAATATTGCAGATGCATTACATAATCCAAAACACATTCTTCGAAAAGCAAAAGTTCCAAAAGGACTAGTAAATGTTGTCTTTTCTTGATCATCGGGAGTAATAGAAATTTGATGGTAACCATTATATCCATCTAAAAAATAAGAATATTTGTGCCCAGCAAGTCTATTTACTATTTGGTCTAAAAAGGGTAAAGGGAAGTGATCTTTCCTAGTGGCAGTGTTTAATTTTCTATAATCAATGCAAATACGCCATCCAATAACTTGTTTGATAGGTATTAATTCATTATTTTATTTTGTTTCAACAGTCACTCCTCCTTTCTTAGGAACACAATGAATTGGACTTACCCACGCACTATTTGAAATAGGATATATAAGTCCAGTGTCTAACCATTTCAAAATTTCCTTCTTAACTACTTCTTTCATCATTGGATTTAATCTGCTTTGTGGATCAACTCTTGGTTTATATTATTCATCTAATATAATTCTGTGCATACAAATTAAAGGATTGATTCCTTTAATATCAGCTAAGGTCCAAAAAAAAGCTTTCTTATATATTTTCAATGTATCTAACAGACTTTGCTCTTGCAAATCATTTAATTATGAAGATATAATAACTGGTAATGTAGATGAGTCTGCTAGAAACACATATTTTAAGTGGCTAGGCATTACTTTCAATTCGAGTTTAGGTGGTTTTATAATTGATGGAAATATATTCTTATCAGCATTTTTCGTAATATCTAACATCCCAAATCTTTCCTGAACATAATCTAATTCTTCATTTTCTAATTCATCCAGAATAACTTCATCACTCTCTTCAAATTGTTCTTTCTCTTCAAAATTTTCTTTAAAATGTTCTTTCAATAGATGTTCACTAATTTCCATGCAAAAACATTCATTATCTCTTTCAACAGCAGGGTATTTATAAATTTCACAATGTTAAAATTTCAGTAGATGTTCAATAATTTTCATGCGAAAACATTCAATATCTCTTTCAACAGCAGGGTATTTCATAGATTTTGCAATGTTAAAAGCCACTTCTTGATCATTAACTCTCATAGTTAATTCTCCTTTTTGAACATCTATCATAGCTTTTCGAGTACTTCTTGATCATTAACTCTCATAGTTAATTCTCCTTTTTGAACATCTATCATAGCTTTTCCGGCTTCTTGATCATTAACTCTCATAGTTAATTCTCCTTTTTGAACATCTATCATAGCTTTTCCAATTCTTGATCGTTAACTCTCATAGTTAATTCTCCTTTTTGAACATCTATCATAGCTTTTCCATGATCATTAACTCTCATAGTTAATTCTCCTTTTTAAACATCTATCATAGCTTTTCCAGTAGCTAAAAATGATCTCCACTCTCATAGTTAATTCTCCTTTTTGAACATCTATCATAGCTTTTCCAGTAGCTAAAAATGTCTCCCTAAAATGATAAGTATTTCTTTATCTTCCTCCATATCTACCAGTAGCTAAAAATGTTCTCCCTAAAATTATAGGTATTTCTTTATCTTCCTCCATATCTAAAGTGAAATCCACAGGAAAGATAAATTTATCAACTTTTACTAACACATCTTCTATAACTCCCTTAAAGCTAAAAAAGGTCTCCCTAAAATTATAGGTATTTCTTTATCTTCCTCCATATCAAAAATAATAAGTAGCTATAAATAGTCTCCCTAAAATGATAGGTATTTCTCTATCTTCCTTCATATCTAAAATAATGAAATTCAGGAAAGATAAATTTATCCACTTTTACTAACACATCTTCTATAACTCCCTTAGGATATGTAGCTGAACGATCTACTAACTGTAGAGTTATAGAAGTAGGGTTTCTCCACAGTAATTTTCAATCTTTGAGGAAACGGTGGTGGAGGTTTCTCCACAGTAATTTCTAAAAATTTGGAAAATTGTTTATTTGTTTTAAGCTTCTACGAAGGGAATATTCACCGTTAACTTCTTAATAATTTCTAAAAATTTTGAAAATTGTTTATTCTCTTTATTGTGCTTAATCTTTGAGGAAACGGTGGTGGAGGTTTCTCCACAGTAATTTTCATTGGTGTAAATGGATAATCTAAGTCTGGGTATTTATGATCCTTTTCTTTTTCAATATCCACTTTCTTTTTTTCAGTTTTCATTTTTTTTTATACTCTTGTCACCAATTCTAGGTATCCACTTTCTCTTTTTCAGTTTTCATTTCTTTATGTACTCTTGTTTCCAATTCTTTTCCACCCACTTTCTCTTTTTCAGTTTCCGTTTCTTTCTGTACTCTTGTTTCCAATTTTTTTCCACTTTCTCTTTTTCAATTTTAGTTTCTTTTTGCACCCTTGTTTCCAATTCTTTTCCACTTTGTAATTCAATCGTTTTGATTTGTTCTTTTCCTTGATCTTTAGGATTTGGTTCCACAGTACTAGGAAAAGTTCCTAGTGTTCGGTTACTAAGCGTAGTAGCGATGTGATTTGTTCTTTTCCTTGATCTTTAGGATTTGGTTCCACAGTACTAGGAAAAGTTTCTAATATCCTTGATCTTTTGGATTTGGTTCCACAGTACTAGGAAAAGTTCCTAATGTTTGGTTACTAAGTCTTTTCCTTGATCTGTAGGATTTGGTTCCACAGTACTCGAAAAAGTTCCTATTGTTCGGTTACTAAGTAACGATATGCCCTAATTGATTTTCAATATTCTTAATAGTAGTTCCTTGATTTTGTAATTGATTTTGAATGCCCTAATTGGAATATTCTTAATAGCAGTTCCTTGATTTTGTAATTGATTTTCTTGAATTTGTAATTGATTTCATCTATTATGCAATTGTTGACTCATGTTTAATATCAGCTCATCCATAGACAACTTCTTCTCTTTAATTTGAGTGTTACTGTTAAATCATGAGAAATAAGAAGGTCTATAGTTAACATTTCCTTGGTTGGATGAATTTCCTAACCTTCACTAGGTTGTTTGCCCATTGTTGATTTGTAGAAGAATTGTTATTCCAATTAAAATTTGGTTGATTCTTGCAACCTAGATTATAACAGTTTGAATAAGGGTTGTTGGGTCTATTAATAGCATTTAAAGTCTCATATGAAGGTTGAACATCCACAAATTGCCTAGTTGAATTCTCTACCATCATAGGAGGTGTTGGAGAATAATTCATCCCATAATGATCAAATTTCTTTGATATTGCAACAATCTGCGAAGCTAACATAGATAATGCATCATAATCATGGATACTAGCTGCTCTTTTAGGATTTACCCTTTTAAAGGGCCATTGAAAATTGTTGGTAGTCATCTCTTCTATTAATGAATAAGCCTCATCAAAAAGTTTTGACATTAACGAACCACCAGCTGCAGCATCTATAATCAATCTAAGAAATCCCACTAATCCATTATAAAAGGTTTGAATTATTAACCAGTCTGGTAACGAATGATGAGGGTCCTTAATCCATTATAAAAAGTTTGAATTATCAACCAATCTGGTAACGAATGATGAAGGCACTTCCTAAGATTATAAAAAGTTTGAATTATCAACCAATCTGGTAACGAATGATGAGGGCACTTCCTAAGAATATAAAAAGTTTAAATTATCAACCAATCTGGTAATGAATGATGAGGGCATTTCCTAAGAAGATCTTTAAATCTCTCCTAACCTTCGTATATTGACTCTCCATCAATTTGACAAAATGATGTTATGCTAAGAAGATCTTTAAATCTCTCCCAAGCTTCGTATATTGACTCTCCATCAATCTGACAGAATGATGTTATGTCCATTATAAAAAGTTTGAATTATCAACCAATCTGGTAACGAATGATGAGGGCATTTCTTAATAGTCTTTAAATCTCTCACAAGCTTCATATATTGACTCTCCATCAATCTGACAGAACGATGTTATGTCATTTCTAGGTTTAGCAGTTTGGGATGGAGGGAAATATTTGAAGAGAAATTTCTGTGACAGTTCTCCCCAAGTTCTAATAGATCTTGGTGCTAACGAATTTAACCACATCTTAGCCTTATCTCTCAGTGAAAAAGGAAAAAGTCTAAGTCTAACAACATAGTTTGAGACTCCGTCATATTTAAAAGTAGCACACAATTCTAAAAAACTAGCAAGGTGTAAGTTAGGATCTTCATTTTGTGTACCTTCGAATTGATTGTTCTGTACCATTTGGATAATAGCAGGTTTAAGCTCAAATGAATTAGCACCTACATCCGGATTTTGGATAGATAAGTGAATTTCATCTGCTGTAGGATTTGCATAATCTCGTAGGGATCTAGGTTCGTGTTCATTTTCTATTCCCTGATTGTTCATGTTGTTTTCCATTGTATCAAAATTTCTAGGTTCTCTTCTCAATCTTCTAATCTTTCTATGTTGTAGGATTTTGCATAATCTCGTAGGGGTCTAGGTTGGTGTTCATTCTCTATTCCTTGATTGCTTTGCATAATCTCGTAGGGGTCTAGGTTGGTGTTCATTCTCTATTCCTTGATTGTTCATTTTAATTGTATCAACTCAATCTTCTAATTTTTCTAACAGTGCGTTCTAATTCCGAATCGTAGGGTATAAGATTTTCCAGTCGAAATTTACGCATAAAATTTAAAATCAGTACACAGAAATATAATTAACTAAGTATAAAAATAAGTTGCAATTCAAGTAAAAATTTTCTAATAATCCTAATTTTTTCGTTACTCTAATTTTGATTTTTGTTACTCACTCCCCGGTAACGGTGCCAAAAACTTGACCGCGACTTTATATATGCTTAAAAGTATAAGTATTTAATACTGCTGCTAAAAGATTTACTTCCTCAGCAACTACACCAAATCCTTAATAACAGTTATAGATTTGATAAATATGTACGAAATAAATATTCAATAATGGTAAAGTCACACTTATCAACACAAGTATATGTATCGCTCAAGTAATATAGGGCTCTAATAAAGTTTTAGATATCTATCCCACAAGGAGTAAGTTTAGAACTACGAACTAAGATTTTAGAAAAACAATACTTTAATTATAACAATGAAGTTTAATTTGCTTATCCGTCACTAAAAGGCAATTGAAATAAATATGTAATTTTAATAACTCTTAAATAACTAATTATACCAATGAAGGTTCTTTAGAAAAGCAATACTTTAATTGCAACAACGAAGTTCAATTTGTTTATCTGTCACTAATAGAAAATTAAAATATATGTAATTTTAATAACTATTAAATAACTAATGATACTAATGAAGGTTTAAATGTGATATTTAATATATAAGAAAGCATCATTCTCTTTGTCAAGAAATTATAGTGAATGGATAAAGTGAATCGGTTCAATTTGTATTGTGCCAAATAGGAGCATACATATTGTTTACTCTTTGGTCTATGCATAAAGAACATTGACTAATCCAACTTCCAAAGGCTTTGACTTCCCTGAATCTTAGATGCAATCTTCACTTTAGTTGTAAAACTAAACATATTTTAACAAATCAATTGGCCAGAGTGAAAGTAAATTAAGATTGAAGTGAAAATTCATCACAATTTCTTAAACATTTTCATGGCTTCACTAATTCAAATCACCATTTCACAAATCTTGAGACAAGGAGAAAAACAGAGAAAACTACTCAGATCTCATGGGAAAAACACAAAAAAACTTGGAATTCATATATAAAATCAAAGTCATACAAACTACAACAAGTAAATAACTTATCTCTAATTTCTCCCCAAGAAAACTCCTTGAAGTTCCTCTGAATCTCTTCCTTTTTTTTACAGCACACAAAATTCCTCTTCGAAACAACATAGAGAAAGAAATCTCTCACTTTCTCTCCACTCTTACAATCTCTCAAAGAATTCCTCACAATTTTTACACACTATTGTAACCTTTCTAACCTCCAAGAGCTCTCTCCCACTTCCAGGACTTCTAGGACCTTTTAATTTTCGGCCAAAATCTTCTTTTAAAGTTGTGGATGAGCTTTCCCAAGAGTTGCCTAAGCATCCCTTCAAAATTTGTCCTTATCCAAAGCCTGATTGGTCATAACCGCCGAGCTTGCCGTCGGCAGCCTCGAGGGCGCCGTCGGTGGACTTTCTTAATGAATTAATTCTAGAGTCTCGGGAAAATCTCACCGTTGGTGGGGTCGATATGGCGTCGTCGGCACCCTTGTTCTATTCTTCATATTTTGGTCCTCTTTGCTCCAAATTTGCTCCTTTTTGCATCTTTTTGCTCCAATTACCCTAATTCATTATTCCTGCAACAAAACATCAAAAATACCTTTCTTTAAAGTGAAATATCATAAAAAACAGTACAAAATAAGTATGAAAATCTCAACATATTTTCCTTTGGTCGGTCTTCCCGAGATAGGGGCTGCTAAGACAAGTGGTTTCATCAGACATTATTTAATATATTTGAAGTCCCATTGGCATTTTTCATCCTAAACAAATTTGACATCCTTTTTAATTAATGCCGAAAAGGGCAGAAACCTTCCTAACAAATTAAAGATAAATTGCCTTAAGTATGCCAACTTTTCTTGAAAAGATCACAATTATTTCAAAGTTTTAGGAGGTGGAATTTCTATGATTGCTTTAATCTTCTTTGGATCGATTCCAATTCCTCAATAACAAACAACAAATCTTAAAAATATCTTGGAAGTGACACCAAAGGCACACTTTAAAGGGTTGATCTTAAGATTAAATTGCCGCAACCTTTCGAAAATAATTCTCAAATCATGCAAATGGTTTTTCTTTTATTTCCTCTTGATGATTTAATCATCCACATAGTATTCTACTTATTTGAGGATTAGGTCATCAAAGATTTTTGTCATTGCCCGCTGGTACATTGCTTTGACATTCTTCAATTCAAAAGGAATTAGTGTGTGACAATATATTTTGATTGATGTACTGAAAGCTCTATATGTTGCCTCTTTTGATGTCGTATTTATCTGATTGTATCCTAACGATCCAACCATAAAAGAGAAGATTGTGTGTGATGATGTAACGTACACATGACAGTTTCAATAATAAATATGCAATGTAAAACGAACTAAAAAAACTTCAATAAAAATAATTTTATCTTTTAAGAATCTTTAAATTGCCAAATCCCCTAATAATAATTTAGGTATACGTATCACTCAAGTAATAAAGGGCTCTAATGGAGTCCTAGATATCGATCCCACAAGGAAGTTGGAAATACTGATAGGTAAATTCTTATGACTAAAACATAAAACAAAATTCAAACTACAAAACTGAAGTGTGAAATTTTAATCTAAAATAATTAAGTGTATGTTAAATAAAATGCAGATAAAAGGAACTGTTGACCTCACTTTTGGTTGAGGTTTTGTTTTTCATTTTAGTAGCCTAGGGTCTAGCCATAGGACTTTCCTATTGACTATTCCTAGAAAAGTAGAAAGGAACCCTCACCATTAGAATCTCTAAATTCTTCCTTGCTCAACTTGAAGTTCCACATATTTGTCCTAACCTCTAGCATTTAGTAGGTGGGATCAGTATGGAGGATCTCAAGGAGAGTCCTATAGGACTGCTTGACCTTAGGGTTGACTCTGGGTGTTGGTCTGGAGCTATTCACTCGCTTGCACTCAATATCACCCACAATCACTCATAATCCTAAAACACAAACTTATTGAATTTGATCCCTTGATCTTTTTGGAGACTCATGTAGATGGTCCCCTAGACCCACAAGCCATAGGATAGGGTTTAGCTAAGACCAGTACATAGAGGACCCAAATGGAGATTTCATTGCTTCATAGCTCATACATGGTGGTTGGCACCCGAATTCTACANCCAATTCAAATCACCATTTCACAAATCTCAAGACAAGGAGAAAGACAGAGAAAACTACTCAGATATCATGGGGAGAACACAACAAAACTCAGAATTCTCTTTAAAGACGTGGATGAGCTTTCCTAAGAGTTGCCTATGAACCCCCCCAAAATTGATCCTCATCCAATGCCTAGTTGGGCATAACCGCCGAGCTCACCGTCGGCCACTCGAGGGAGCCGTCGGCAGGCCTTCTAAGTCAACTAATTATGGAGTCTCGGGAAAATCTCACCGTAGGCGCCGTTGGCGCCCTAGTTCAAATCTTCACATTTGGGTCCTTTTCGCTCCAAATTCGCTCCTTTTTGCATCTTTTTGCTCCAATGACCCTAATTCATCATTCATGCAATAAAATATAAAAACTGTCTTTCTTTAAAGTGCAATATCATCAAAAATAGTATAAAATAGGTATGAAAATCTCAATATATTTTCCTTTGGTCGTGTACCCATCCTGAGCCTTCAAACTAACAAATTTATTTGAATCAAAATGGCTCTTTCCTTCGCACCTCTTCATTCTTGGTGCCATTCTACAAATTTTATAAATTCCAAAAATAACTTCAAAAATCAAGTCTAAATTAGTAAGATAAACTTCCAAACTATAAACTACACTTCCCATGCAATTTCCATAGATTCTTTTTTCATTTTTTACCATGAATAGTGAATTTTTTTAATTTTTTCAAATATGCTCAAATTACACAGTGAAAATTTAAAATTTTTTGCATAGGAGTAAATCTCTTACCTCAAGGAACTTGGATCTAGCAAATTTCACTTGATTCCACCAAGCAATTTTCACTTTAGATGTGCCCTAGCCTTAAAAAATCATAAACTCAAGAAGTTGAAGGTGATGGTGGCGTTAAAAATGGTGATTTTCGGGCTGAAGTTTCACTTTTAACTGTTCGCAAACCAATTTTCATGAACCGACGCTTAAGCGCGTGTAAATGGCACTTAGGCGCTTGCCTCTCGCGTTGGCTCGTGATTTTTCAATCTAAAGTAAAATGCACTATTTACCTAAGTAAAGCACCCCTCAATGGTCTTATAAGCACTTAAAAGACTATTTTCAACTTTCTATAACTCCCCTCTCTCTCTCAAAATTCTCCATAATAACTATTTCAATTTGAGGCTAAAAAAAACACAAATTTTCACACAAAAAAACTTATAGTAATTCACAAACAAGTACAAGTCCCTTTAAACACTTAATTCTCACTCCAAATAGTCTTGAATGAGAAGATTTTCCTAAATACAAATACATAACAATCATTTCACAATTAAACACATATAAGAAGTCATAAATATTAAAAATAAGACTTAAACACTAAACAACTTAAAAACAACAACTTATAACACACAAATTTCAACACTAAACTTAATTCCATTCTTCATTTGAAGGAAGAAATTCCTGTCTTTCATTAGTCTCTCCAGGTATATGGAGTTGATAAAATGGACAGTGGTGACGAGCTCTGATACTATCTTCTTCAATCCACTTCTGCTTTATGAACATCGCCTTTTCTGCTTCCTCTATATAACTATTATGACTAAATTGCATCTTCAATTGCCATCCAATATACTCTAGATGTGCATGCAACTCAAGTACCTTCGTCTCCAGTAAAGCCATAGTATTCTCAATTTTGTTGATCTTCTCTGATATCCCTTCAATACTAACGACTATGAAACCGTTATACATCTCCTGTGCACTTTTGACTAATGAACTTCTTCCTCATGGCTTCTTCCTTCTTCTTCAAATCCATCTCCCATGAAAATTGACTAATGAACCTCTTCCTCATGGTTTCTTCCTTCTTCTTCAAATCCATCTCCCATGAAGACATTTTCTCTAAATCGCACTTTCTCTTAGACTTTTATGGCTAGAAATGATATGGGGTGAAGTTCCTTCACAAAACCATTATGTTTATAGGCTTAAATCCTTCCAAAAACTCATAGACACGCTTAGAAACTACCTTGGCATGTTTTTACAACTAATTGGTGATTAAACCTTCTAGAATATTAATTTTGCACATGTGTTTAAACTGCCGCGCTTAAGCACCAGAACTGACGCTTAAGCGCCAGTGCATATTTTTGCACTAGTCAACTTAACATCCAAATTCTCATCCTAACATGTCTTGGTCACTAAATAAAGTATTAAAATCTTTACCAACACATAATAGTTTCAAAAATATTACCCCAATTTTCTTAATCACACACAAAAAAACAATCAAAATAAAATTATATTAATAACTATGGGTTGCCTCCCACAAAGCACTTGGTTTTACGTTGTCAGCCTGACATAACCAGTGCGTATTCTGGTTGACCCAACATCATTCCATCATTAGGTATATGTCGATCTTTTATAAAATAAGGTTCCAGTCTATGTCTATTAACTTTAAATATTTTCTCAAACTTAGGATCTTTAATATCCAGAGCTCTAAAAGGATAAACTTTTATCACAACAAATGGGCCCATTCACTTAAACTTAAGTTTGCTTGGAAATAATCTTAACTTTGTATTATATAGCAAAACTTGTTGCCCTGGCTAAAAATTTTCAGTAAAAATCCTTCGATTATGCCACATCTTCATCTTTACTTTATAAATCTTGGCACTCTCAAAAGATTCATTCCTTATCTCTTCAAGCTCATTTAACTTCAATAATCTTTTCTCACCAGCATCTTTCAAATTATAATTAAAATCCTTAATCACCAAATTTACTTTATGCTCAAGTTCAACTGGTAAGTGACAAGCCTTCCCAAATATTAACCTATATGGGGACATTTCTATAGGAGTTCTGTATGCAGTCTTATAAACCCACAAAGCATTGTTAAGTTTGATTGAACAATCCATTTTTGTTGGATTCACAAATTTTTCAATAATTCATTTAATTTTCCAAGTGGCTAATTCAACCAAACCACTTGCTTGAGAATGATCAGTAGTAACAATCCTATGATTTATGTGATATTTCTTTAATAACTTCTCCATTATGACATTTCTAAAATCACTTCCTCCATCAGTAATGATAACTCTCAGCATTCCGAATCTACAAAATATGTTTTTTTTCAAAAATTTTGCAACACTTTGAGCATCACATCAAGGTAAAGCAACAACTTCTATCCATTTAGATGCATAGTCCACTTCTAACAGAATATATAAATTTTTGAAAGATGGTATAAATGTTCCCATGAAATCTAATCCCCAAACATCAAATATTTCAACTTTTAGCATATAATTAAGGGGCATCTCATTTCTACTAAAAATATTTCCTACTCATTGACATTTATAACAAGTTTTGATATAAACATTAACATCTTTAAAAAATGTAGGCCAATAGAATCTAGATTGTAAAATTTTGTATATTATTTTAACAACACCAAAATGTCCCCCAAAATCAGAATTATGACATTTTTGGATAATTTCATTAGTTTCTTCTAATGGTACACATCTTCGAATAAATAGATCCTTTTCTTGTTTATATAAAAATGAGTCATCCAAAAAATAAGTCTTAGCTTCAGAAATAAATTTCCTCTTTTATTGGTATGTCATTCCATAAGATATAATATCGCTAACAATAAAGTTCACAATGTAGGCATATCATGGAACACACCACTCATTAATAGTGAACAATTTTTCATCTGGAAATTATTCATTAATTTCTTTTTCAAAACAGAGTGGTTTTTCTAACTCAAGCCTGGACAAATGATCAGCAATTTGATTTTTAGTCCCCTTTCGATCTATTATTTTAAAATCAAATGCTTGAAAAAGAAGAACCCAACTTATAAGTCTAGGTTTAGCATCCTTTTTTTCATTAAGTACTTAATAGCAGAATGATCCGTATGAACTACAGTATGAGTTCAAATTAAATATGATTGAAATTTATCAAAAGCATATACTATTGTTATTAACTCTTTTTCAATTGTGGTATAATTGATTTGAGTTTCATTAATATTTTTACTAGCATAGTAAATTACTTTCAAAATTTTATCATATCTTTGTCCTAAAACAGCTCCTATAGCATAATCACTAGCATTACACATTAATTCAAAAGGCTTTCCCCAGTTTGGTGAAACTATAATTGGTGCAGTGATTAATTTTTCTTTAAATAAATTAAAAGATTTTAGGCATTCCTCATCAAAATTGAAAACTGTATTTTTCTTCAGTAAACGGCATAAAGGCTTAGCAATCTTTGAAAAGTCTTTAATATATCGCCTGTAGAATCCAACATGTTCTAAAAAACTCCTAATTTCCCTTACATATGAAGGTAAATTAGTGATCACCTTTGAATTTTAGCAGGATCTACTTCCATACCATTTTCTGATATTTGATGACCTAATACAATTCTTCCTCCTACCATAAATTGACATTTTTCCCAATTAAGGACTAAATTTATTTCTTCACAATGCTTAGGAATTTCAGAAATGAAGTTCCAAACACTGAAAAGTCATCCATGAATACTTCAATCCCTTTTTCAATTAAATTCTAAATTTGTTTCTTCACAGCGCTTAAGAACTTTAGATAAATGATCTAAACATGAGTCAAATGATTTTCAAACACTGAAAAATCATCCATGAATACTTCAATCCCTTTTTCAATTAAATCACAAAAATTTGCCATCTTACATCTTCGATATGTAACATTACATAAAACAAAGGGCATCCTTCTAAAAGCAAAAGTACCATAAGGACTGGTAAAAATTATTTTTTCTTGATCCTCAGGAGATATTTGTATTTGGTGATAACCAGTATATCCATCCAAAAAATAAAAGTATTTATGTCCAGCTAGTCTATCCAGCATTTGATCTTTCCTAGTGGCAAGATTTAATTTTCTATAATCAATGCATATTCACCACCCTATAACGTGGGCAAGATTTAATTTTCTATAATCAATGCATATTCACCACCCTGTAACTTGTCTAGTAGGTACTAATTCATTATGTTCATTCACAATTACAGTTCTTATTAGTAACACAGTGAATTGGACTAACCCATGTACTATCTGAAATAGGGTAGATAATTCCAGCATCTAAACACTTTAAAATTTTTTTCTTAACAACTTCTTTCATAATAGGATTCAGTCTCCTTTGAGGATCAGCCCTTGGTTTGTAGTTCTCTTCCATATGAATTTTATGCTTACAAATTGAAGGAATGATTCCTTCAATATCAGTAATTGTCCATCCAAAGGCTTTCTTAAAATTTTTCAGAATTTTCATCAACCTTTATTCTTCTTCCATCATTAATTTGAGGAAATTATAACTGGTAAAGTAGAGGAATCTCCTAAAAAGACATATTTTAAATGTTCAGGAAGTAACTTCAACTTAAGTTCTGAAGGTTTTTCAATTAATGGACAAAATGATTTATCTTTGTCTATCGTGCCAAAATTTTAAAACTTTCTCGAACATAGTTTGAATCTTCCTTAAAATGTTCTTCACGTTGATTTAATTCCTCTTCTTGCTTGTGTTCCAAATTTTTTTCTTCAGATTTTTCTTCATAAGTTGTTTTGAAATGTCATTCACTTAGATATCTTACAACATCCATCCTATAACATTCAACATCTTTATCTTTTGTTGGATATTTCATTGATCTTAAAATATTGAAAGTAACAGTTTGATCATTGACGCACATTGTTAATTCCCCTTTCTGCACATCTATCATTGTTCTTCCTGTGGCTAGGAAAGGTCTCCCCAAAATGATAGGTATCTCTTAATCTTCCTCCATATATAGCACAATGAAATCAACAGAAAAGATAATTTGATCCACTTTCACTAAGACATCTTCTATAACCCTATTAGGGTATGTTATCAAACAATCTGCTAACTGCAGAGTTACAGTAGTAGGGGTTATTCCTCCTTATCCCAATCTTTTGAATATTGATAATGGCATAAGGATAATTCTTGCACGTAAATCACATAAAGATTTCCCATAAAATTTGTATCCTATTGCACATGGAATTGTAAAGCCACCAGGATCTTTAAGCTTTTCAGGAAGCTTTTTCTGAATTATAGCACTGCACTCCTCACTAAGTGCAACAGTCTCATTATCATTAAACTTCTTTTTTCTGTTGAGAATATCCTTCATAAACTTTATAGAGCTTGGAATTTTTTCTAAGACTTCAGCAAATGGAATATTTATTGTAAGCTTCTTAAATATTTCCTGAAATTTGGAAAATTGCTTATCTAACTTCTGCTTATGAAGTCTCTGAGGAAATAGAGGTGGTGGTTTTTCCCAATAAATTTTTAATAGAAAAATAGATCTCTCAGAATCTTTTTGAGTGTCCTCTTTTGATTCTATAATTTCTTCTCTCTCTACTTCATTTTCTTTTTTAACCCTACCTTCTAACTCTCTTCCGCTTCTAAGTTGAACAGCTTTTACTTGCTCTTTAGTCTAGTCTTTTAGATTTGATTCAGTATCACTAAGAAGTGTTCCTTGGGATTTATTACTTAATTAATTTACTATTTGCCCAAGTTGATTCTCAATAATTCTAATTGTAGCTCCTTGACTATGTAATTGATTTTCTATTTGTAACGCCACTTCTTCTATAGATAACTTCTTCTCCTTAAATTACATATTACTATTGAATCCTAGAAGATAAGTAGATATATTATTATTATTCCCTTGATTGTTCCAATTTCCCAATGGGTTCACTTGGTTTTTCCCCCATTGCTGTTTATTATCACCCGATTTGTTATTCCTGTTAAAGTTGGGATGGTTTTTCCAATTTGGGTTATAATAATTTGAATTTGGGTTATTCTGCTTATTATTTATGGCATTCAAAGTTTCTAATGATGCTTGAGAATCTATCATTTGACCTAATGAATTCTCTTCAGGGAAATTGGTTGAGAAAAATTCATTCCAAATTGGTCTAACTTCCTTGAAATTGCAGCAACTTCATTTGCTAACATAGTAAATGTATCAGATTCATGAATATTGGTTAATTTCTTAGGATTCACCCTCTCATAAGGTCATTGAAAACAATTGGTAGTCATTTCTTCAGTTAAAGCATAAGCATCATGAAATGGTTTTGACATCAATGAACCACCAACAGCGGCATCGATAATTGGTCGAAGAGATCCAACTAATCCATTATAAAAAGTTATTAACCAATCTAGTATAGCATGATGTGGACACTTTCCTAAGAGTTTTTTAAATCGTTCTCATGCTTCATAAATAGATTCCCCTTCAAATTGATTAAAAGATGTAATATCATTTCTAAGCTTCCTTCATAAATAGATTCCCCTTCAAATTGATTAAAAGATGTAATATCATTTCTAAGCTTCACATATTTTGTTGATGGAAAATATTTAGCAAGAAATTTTTGTGCTAAATCACCCCAAGTGCCGATAGATCCAAGTGTTAATGAATTCAACCTCATCGTAGCTTCATCCCTCAGTGAGAAAGTAAATAACCTTAGTCTTATGACATCATCTGATACACCATCGTATTTAAATGTAGCGCACAATTCTAAAAAATTTGCAAGATGTAAATTTGGATCTTCAGTTTGTGATCCCCCAAACTGATTATTTGATACCATTTGGATAATAGTAGGTTTAAGCTCAAATGAATTAGCCACTACAGTAGGTTTTTGAAAACTATAATGAAGTTCATCTATAGTAGGGTTGGCATGATCTCTTAAATGTCTAAACTCTTGATGAATTTCAGCATTTTGATCATTTTGGTTTGTAATTTCTGTAATTTATTTGGATTTTTCAAGATTTTTAATTTTTATGATTTTTATGATTTTTCTAATAGTTCTCTCTAACTCAGAATTGTAGGGAATTAGTGCTTCAAAACCTGAATTACGCATACACTAACATAAAATAAAACAAAACTAAACACACACAAAATAAAATACAATAACTTAAAGTTCAAATAAGACTTTCTAAAAAAAGAAATTTTTTTTTAAATCAATAGATTCTATACAATTTTAACTTCACTTCCCCGGCAACAGTGCCAAAAACTTGATCCCGAAACTGCTTATATGCGAACATAACAATAATTCTGATTATATTTTTCTCTTATATATCATTATTTTGCAACAAAACCAAAAACTTGATCCCTAATTTTAGTTGGAATAATTATAACAAATCAATGAACCCTTCAGGAAAATTAAATAATCAAGGAAATCCTAATTATCTACCATATTATCCTCTTGATTTAACTCCAACCCTAACCCATAAGTTAAGGAAAAGAAGTTAATGATGGAAGAGGTAATGTTGAATATGGGAAATCAAATACAAAACCAAGGGGCTGCTAAGCAATTCAATTACGAAGTGGAAAAGAAATTGAAACAAGAATCCAAAGAGAAACAGAAGTTGATGAGGAGAAGGGAGAGATGCAAAGTGACCATAATGAAAATGAACAAACACAAGTTCCTTTAGAAAAACCATTACCTCCATTTTGTCAAAGACTAAAATAGAAGAATAAAGACAAAAAATTTACAAAACTTTTTGAAATCCTTAAAAGTTAACGATAAACATTCCTTTCATTGAAGCTTTGGAACAAATGCAAAGTTATATGAAATTTATGAAAGATATACTAAATAAGAAAAGGAAGTTTGCAGATCATGAGACTGTTGCACTTAGTGAAGAGTGTAGCGCCATTATCCAAAAAAAGCTTCCTGAAAAGTTAAAAGATTTTGGTAGTTTTATTATACCTTGTGCAATTAGTGAAAAGTTTTATGGAAAAGCCTTATGTGATTTAGGAGCAAGTATCAATCTTATGCCTCTATCAATTTTTAAACATTTAGAATTAGGAGAGATATCCCCTACTACTGTAACTCTTCAGTAAGTTGATCGATCAATCACTTATCCTAAAGGAGTTATATAAGATGTATTCGTAAAAGTGGATAAATTTATTTTTCCTATAGACTTTATAGTATTAGATATGAAGGAAGATAAACAAATTCCTATTTTTTTTGGGAGTCCATTTCTTGCAACAGGGAGAGCTATGATAGATGTGCAAAAAGGAGAATTAATAATGAGAGTTTATGTTCAAGAAGTAAAATTTAATAATGTCAAAGCTATTAAATATCCTACAATAGAAAAAGATAATGAATGGTTTAGGATGGAAGTTACTGATTATATAAGTAATGAGCAATTTATAAAAGAGTTTAATGAAAAATTAAAGTAAGAAGAATTTAGTGAAAGTGAGAATGAAATAAAAGAAGAAAACTTAGATTATATTAAAGACAGATTTGAAACTTTAGATTTGTTGAAAAATGATAATAAAAATCTTATTCCTTCAAGTATTAAACCACTTGAACTTGAACTAAAAGTATTACCTGCTCATTTAAAATATGTATTTTTAGTAGATTCATCTACATTGTCTGTTATTGTATCTTCACAGTTAAATGAAATTCAAGAACAACAATTAATAGAAATGTTAAAAAGATATAAGAAGGTTTTTAGATGGTCAGATATTAAAGGAATTAGTCCTTCAATTTGTATGCACAGAATTTTATTAGATGAACAATACAAATTTAAAGCTGATCCTCAGAGGAGATTACACCCAATAATGAAAGAAGTTGTTAAAGAAGAAATTTTAAAATGGTTAGATGCTGGAATTATAAATCCTATTTCAGACAGTGCTTGGGTAAGCCGAATTCATTATGTTCTAAAGAAAGGAGGTGTGACCGTTGAAGTAAATGAAAAAAATGAAATAATTCCAATAAGATAAGTTACTGGTTGGTGAATTTGTATAGATTATAGTAAATTAAACTTGGCCACCAGGAAAGATCACTTTCTTTTACTCTTTCTAGATCAAATGTTAGATAGATTGGCTGGAAATAAATATTACTATTTTTTAGATGGATATATCGGTTATCATCAATTTCCAAGTGCTCCTGAGGATCAAGACAAGATAACACTTACAAGCCCTTATGAAGCGTTTTTTCTTCATAGAATACCTTTTGGACTATGCAATGCACCTGCAACATTTCAAAGATGTATGATGTCAATATTTAGCAATTTGATTGAGCATGGAATGGAAGTATTTATGGATGATTTCTCTGTGTTCGGGACTTCATTTGAATTATGCATAAATAATTTAGAAAAAGTTCTAGAATCATGTGAAAAATTCAACATAGTACTAAATTGGGAAAAATGTCAATTTATGGTTGCGGGAGGAATTGTACTTGGGCATAAAATTGTGAAAATGACATGAAAGTAGATCCTGCAAAAATTCAAGTTATTGAAAATTACCACCATTGACTATGGTCAGAGGGGTAAGACGTTTTCTAGGACATGCTGGTTTCTATAGGCGTTATATGAAGAATTTTTCAAAAATAACTCAGTCAATATGCCAACATTTAGAAAAAAGATACAAAATTTGATTTTAATGAGGAATGCATAAAAGCATTTGAATTATTGAAAGAAAACTTAATCACTGCACCTATAATAGTACCACCTGTTGGGAAAAATCATTTAAAATAATGTGCGTTTCTAGTGATTAAAGGCACAACAAAGTTTTTGAAGTAATATATTATGCTAGTAAAACTCTGAATGATGCTTAAATTAACTACACTACTAATGAAAGAGAGTTATTATTTATTGTCTATGCTTTTGATAAATTTAGACCTTACTTGATTGAAACCAAATGTATAGTGCATAAAAATCATTATGTTATTAAGTATTTAATGCAGAAGAAGGATGCTAAACCAAAGTTAATTAGATGGATACTTCTTTTGGAAGAGTACAATTTTTCTATAGTTGATAGAAAGGGAAAAAGCAATCAAATAGCTGATCATTTATCTAGACTAGAAAAAAGAAATATTAACTAATTTTGTAAATGAAATTTTAGAAAATTTCCCTCATGAACAATTATATAGTATTCATGAAATAGATACATCGTGGTATTCTAATATAGTAAATTATATTATAAGTGATATTCTACCACCAAATATTAAGTATCAACGATTAAATATTATATGATTCAAAATTCTATTTTTGGGATGACCCATATTTATATAAACAATGTAAAGAACTTATTATTAGAAGGTGTGTGCCTTATAAAGAAACTCAACAAATAATTGAAAGATGTCATGATTCTGAATTTGGACGACATTTTGGAATAAATAGAACTCCTCATAAAATTTTGCAAGCTGGATTTTATTGGCCTACTCTTTTTAGAGATTTTAATAAATATATTAAAACATGTGATCGTTGTCAGCGAGTAGGAAATATTTCTAGAAGAAATGAAATACCTCTAGATTACACATTGGAAGTTAAAATTTTTAATGTGTGGGGATTAGATTTTATGGGACCATTTATGCCTTCATTTGAAAACTTATATGTATTACTTGCTATTAATTATATGTCCAAATGGATTGAAGTTGTTGTTGCACCTAAATGTGATGCTCGGAGTGTTTCTAAATTTTTAAGTAAAAATATTTTAACAAGACATGGAATGCTGAGAGTAATTATTACAGATGGAGGTTCGCATTTTAGAAATAGGAGAATCAAGAAATTGATAAAGAAATATGATATAATGCAAAGATTCTCTACTGCTTATCATCCTCAGACTAGCGGTCTAGCAAAAATATCAAATTGTAAAATAAAATGAATTTTAGAAAAAGCTGTAAATCCCTATAAATTGGATTGGTTTGCTAGATTAGATACTGCATTATGGGCATACATAACTGCTTATAAGTCTTCTATAAGAATGTCTCCATACAGACTTATTTTTGGAAAAAAATGCCACTTACCCATAGAATTGGAGCATAAAGCATTTTAGGCTATTAAAGAATTTAATTTGAATCTAAAAGATGCTGGTGAGAAAAGATTACTGCAACTCAATGAACTTGAGGAGATTAAGAATGAAGCATATGATAATGCAAAAATCTATAAAGAGAAAATAAAAATATGGCATGATCGGAAGATTATTAATAAAAATGTTGAACCTGGACAAGAAGTTCAATTATATAATACAAGATTGAGATTATTTCTAGGAAATATGAGATCTAGATGGTGAGGACCATTTAAAGTAATTAAAGTCTATCATTATGGAACTATTGTTATTAAGGATCCTAAAACTTGAAAGATATTTAAAGTTAATGGTCAACAATTGACACATACTACAATTTAAAGAAGTTTTAATGTTAAGTCAACCCAACTAAGTAAATGATAAGTCGGGCTGACGACGTTAAACCAAGTACTTTGTGGGTGGCAACCCATATATAAATCTATATATCTATATATTACTATTCTGTTAATAAGTGTGTTTATGTATTTGGAAATAATAGTATTTTTATGTCCTACACAAGTTTATATATCACAAATTAAGAAAAATATTAGTAGTAGAGGAAAATTTAGAATCAAATTGAACAATTAAATTTTATATGCGAATTTGGCCTCTAGCGTCGAGGACACCAGAATGGGCGTCGATGGCACCTAACTAAAGGACCATGGCGCCGACAGTGCCATCAGGAGCACCGACGACATCCCAAGCATTTTTCACGTGCTGAACCGTTTTGGCAAACTTTGGCAGGATTTCACTCCACAATAATCGCCGAGAGGTATTTTTAAAGTCCTAAAAACTGACTTGGATGTCTAGAAACTTCCTAATTTTGAATTCCATGGCTTCCAATTCTAGAAATACTTCAAGGTATGGAGTTTTCAATAGAAGAAAGTTTATCAGTTTTGATGCGCAAAGATTATACGACAAAGTCATCAGAAGGAAGAAACTTATCAAGGAGAGAGGCTTTGTCAATCATGGAGTGAGTAATCCAAGTTCATAGATCGAGAAAATCATTTTATAGAGGTGTTTGGAAGTTTTGTGGTACACTACCGCTGCAGTTGTAGTACCTGTAGTAAAAGAGTTTTATGCTAACTTACAAGGAATTAACCAAGGAGTTGTCTTCATTTGAGGTAAGGCTGTACCATTTACGCTGGCTTGGATTAATGATTTGTATATGATAGAAAACTTTATAATCTATCATTATACAAATTTTATCTTGACAAAAGATATGATGCAAGAAGTATATAATTTTTTGACAGATGAACACGATAAGTATATGAGATGAGGGATATGTTAGTTTCTCTACTTCGCTGCTTAATCCAACTTCAAAACAATGGCATTTTTTCATATCTGCAAAACTACTACCTACCATGAAGATTAGTAGAGTCACAAAAGAAAGTCTCATTTTAAACTATTGCATTCAAATGAAAAAATCAAATTGATGTGGGGTCTATTATTTTCAAATTTGTTATGGTTATTATCATGAATGGGACAATATATGGACTTGGGCATCCTTCTACAAGTTTTCTACTTTGCAGTCATTCTGAAGTTCCATATGAAAGCTAGGAAAAAAATTTATGACCGTGGGAGCCCATGATTCCTATTTATGGAACTTATATAGGGAATGGAAATGAAGCATTAGATTATATTTTGGATCATTCATCACATGCTTCGACACCATTGATGCCACCAGTAGTTGGAAGTTAAATATCTTTGGAGAAGAGAACAAAGAAAATAGAAAGAGAACTTCAAAACATTACGAATGCAATAAAAAATCTTAACTACTTTTTTGATCACCTAGATTGGAGAATGAAGGAAACTTTTTGTCATACATGAACGGTTGAGGATTGGTACAAATGTTCAAGAAAAATTGATGGATCGATAAAAAATTGACTGATCAGTTCCCGTACCGACCCTTCTACAATTTATATGTCCATTATCAGTCTATGAGAGATATCAAAGGAAGAGAAAGTACTGAAGATGAGGCAGATTAATTGAAGAAGTTGGACTCTCTACTATTTTAAAATACTTATGCTTTAATGTAATTGTGTGAATTTGATTTACTTTACTTTGCTTTAGAACTTTGATTATGTGTATAGTTTTGTGTCAGTGTTCTAGTTTTGTGGCTTGATTTCAATGTTGAATTATAATTTAGTTTGCTTTGAAGTTAAGGAAATGTGATAAGAAAAATGTATTTGTAAAAAGTGTATTTTCATATATAAAAGTTAGTTTGGTGTTGTTTGTGAAAATGTTTGTTTGTGAATTATGTTTAGATGAAAATTAGAAAATTGAAAATTGAAAAAAATCAAAATATGGTTTTTTTGGCCACTGGCGCTGACAGTGCTGGCATGGGCGCATGGGCGCCAACAGCGCCCTAAACCCGAACCAACCCAAATACCTTTAAAATTTGCAATTTGTACAGTGAAACACCGTTTTTACCCCTTGAGTTACCTTTAACCTCCGAATTTTTGCACCTAGGGCTTGCTATTGCTCGGATTTGAGGCAATTTCAAGGTAAACAAAGTTTGGATTTCATCTTCTCTAGGTAAGAGCTACACTTTAAACTCAAAATTTTTTATTTTCACCAAGGATTTATCTTACATTACCGAGATCCAAAATTTTGAGATTTTCTTGGAAGATTTTGAGAAAATCCTTCAGTGAAGAACTCTTAATTAGTATATTTAAGTTTAAAACATTTCACATTGTGATTTTTGGAATTATTGGGAATTTATTTGGATTTTATCAAATTTTGGTAGATTTAGCATATCACCTAGAATGAGCAAAGGAAAGAGAAAGGTAGACTTTGATGATCAGAAGTTTGTCAATTACAAGGAGAACATTTGCTTCGATAGTCTATTTACAACTAAAAAAGTGATTCTGGATCGAGGATTTAAAAATCATGGAGGAGAAGTTGAGAGATTAATCAATGCTCAGTAGTGGGAGAATTTATGTTAATTTACTGCCAAAATGATTATTGGTGTAGTGATGGAAATCTACACCAATTTCAAGTAGACTTCTGAAAACTTTGTGTTTGTTCATGGCAAAATGGTGGAGTTTACTCCAAGGAAAATTAATGAATTTTATCAGTTGGAAGATGTGTATAGTTGCAGTACAAATCATTTTCTACTACAAATGAGGCTTTGGATGAGGTTATTTTTTTCTTACTGATGGAAGAGGAACCTGGAAGGTGAAGAAGGGAGTTAAGGAAAACTTTCCTCTTTCTATCTTAAATTTAGCATCTAAGGCCTGACACTATTTTATTTCTGGAAGAATGATTCCAACAAATCATCATAGTGAAGTTAAAAGGAATATAGCCATCTTGAACTTCTGTATCTAGCAAATGAAAATAATAGATGTAAGCTCTATTATTTATAGGAACACTCGATCTATTGCTTTTGGAGAAACTACTTGAGGTTTAGCACACCCTGCACAGATCATCACACTATGTGAACAAGCAGGAATTGATTATAGACCAAAAGAGGAAAGGATTGAACCTCTAAAACCTATTGGGCCTGCCAATATAAAGACTCATGATTCTCACATTGGATGGAGCTCTTGAAGTAGGACCAGGGATATTCCTTCTACTTCAGGAACTTCTAGTACCCATACTATCCAATAACTTATGGAGCAAATGATGATCCAACATAGAGAGATTTTGAGAATGGATCATAGAATGGAAAATATGAAGGGCAAAAATGCTCACTTTGATGATTTGATAAGACATAAGTTCGAATATGATGCTACTTATGATGATGCAATGGTCAAATTCATGAAGAGTGATCACTCAGCTCAGTTTCCTACTCACCCTATTTTTACTCCATATCAGTAGCAGAATGTGGATGTGGATGAAGAAGAAGAAGAAGACAATGATTGGTGATACTTTAGTTAGATTTTTTATTAGTTTATGTTTAATTATACTTTATTGTTGAAACTATTTGTTTGTGGACTATGGTACTTTATTTTGTTGTATGTTGTGTTATGAACTGTGGATTTGTGAGACTGTTTTTAATACTTTTATTAGTTTTTAGTACTTTGTTGGATGTATTTGTAGTTAAATCTTTCTCAGTAAATTTTTATATGTATTATGTGATATTTAATATTTTATGTTTTGTAGCTTTACATATTAGCACCTAAAATATTTCAGAGTTAAGTTTCAAATCAGAACATTCAACAGGTATGTCTTTTCTTTATGTATTAAATGTTTTCGTTAATCCTTAATTTTTCAGTTCTTCATTTAAAATCTTTTAAGAGTTTAAGTTTGGTGGGGAAGTAAAATTCCTTTTTAAAGAAAATAAGCTTAATTTTATTGGTCCTCAATTAGTTATATTTTCAAAATATTTTAAAAAAAATTAACATGACCTTTGGTATTAGAGAGTAACTTTGGATAACTATATCTATGTTTCTAAATTTATAGTAAACTTAAGTAAAATTTATAAGTAATAAATGTTAATTTTAGAGATTAAGATTATTTTGTATGATTGAATAAGACTATGTTATTCTATTTTAAGTAAAGGAATTTGTGTTTTTGAAGTACTAAAAATCTTAGAGATTCATTTAAGAAGAAAAGATGAAAACCTAATGAAAAATCTTTAAAACTAATATAGGTTTATAAAGTGAAGGAATGTGGAAAGTTTTTAACTTTAAGAAGAGGATAGTGAAGTTCAAAATCATTAAAAGCTATCCAGATATAGTAATCCTCACATAAAAAAAAAGAAAAGAATGAAAGAAAAAGGATTGAAAATGATTCTAAAAAGAAAAAGAAAAGAAAAAAAAGATATGAGGAGAAGCTTGAAGAGATGCCTAGTTAAAAATTTGCTTCATGTGAATCAACTTAAATAAAACAGTATTAGCATATTTACTAGTAAAGTTTCATGAAGTTCCTTTTCATATGGATATTCTAAGTAACTTTATAATGAATACTTTGCAATTTTCATTTAAAAGAATAGAGAATAAAAAATCTTAGACTTGACTGCTAGATATTCTTATACCTGTAGTACTAACTGGAGTTATTTTGAATTTTTTCTTAAGTGATGCTATTTTATCTAGTGAACTAAGATATATAAATCTAGAAGTTAAAATCTTTATCATAAGTCATATTTTTATGTAGTAAAAGAGTTACTTGAGGACACGTAACATTTAAGTTTGGGGGATTTTTATACACCAAAAATATATGCAATTTTAGACTCATATTTTATACTCATTGTTGGTGATATTGCACTTTAATGGAAGGTATTTTTTATGTTTTATTGCAGGTTATTGATTTTGAGGACTTGGAGAAAAAATGATGAAATTTGGAGTCAAAATGGAGAAGTTAAAAAATTGGTCAACGCCGACGGCTCCAAACTAGGCACCGACAGCTCCGTTTGACAGAGAAGAATGAATTAAATAGCAGAGCACTGACACCGACGTTGCTTATGTCAGTGGAAGCCCTGTTTATAGAAGATTCAATGAATTTGGATGCTTTTTGAAGAGTTGTTGGATGCATCTATCGGAGAACCGATCAAGGCTCTATTTAGGGTCGAAATCTTATCAAACCCCCCACCCCTTTGCACTCTTTCAACTTCTTCCACTCATTTCAATTTTCCTCTTCACACAACTACATCCCACACTATTAGTTAGTTATTGTTTTTATAGTTTTGAGTTTTTGTTGTGAGCTTAAGTGTTAATTCTTCTCTAAGAAGTGTTGGAGAGGAAGAGAAGTGAGAGATTTCTTATTCGTACATTTCCTAAGAGAGGCTGCAAAGGATTTGCTTTGAGAAAGAGTTTCAGATAAGTGTTATTTTTTTATTATTGTAATATGAACTTTCTTTTATATATGAAATTTGGGTTTTGTTGTCTCTTTCTCATGAAGTCTAAGTAGATTCCTTTATCTTTCTCACTACTCTGAGCTATGGCAAAATGAAGAGATAATGTGGATGTGCAATTGTAAAAATTTAAAATAAATTGTGATAGTTTTTCAACTCCGCTCTTAATTTACTTTTTGATCTAGCCAATTGAATTTTTAAAATATGTTGTGAAACATATGATCCAGGAAAAGGAGTATGAGTTCTACAATAAAGTGAGAATCACATTTAAGTCCATGAAGGAGTATTTTGTTCATGGAATTAAGTGCAAATAAATAGGGAAATAAAATTTGTTGGGTGTAGAATTGGAGATTTATAGGGTGACAGACTAAAAATCCCTAATTCGATCCAAGTGTTTAAAAACTAAAGCAAGAGTTAGCCATCAGGGGAAGGAAAGTGGGAGCTCTAGAGTGGGAGCCAGTATCCTCCTAGCCTAGCCATGGATTTAGGGACTAAACCTAAAATTAGCCAATGATTTTCTATAACACTAAATCAGGGTAGAGAATTAAAATTGCTCCTTTCACTAAAAACTCATTGTAGTGGGAAAGGTGCTTTTTCATACTAGAAAACTTGATCACATAAACATAGTTTAATAGTTATGAATTTTTAAACCTCCTTTTAAATTCTGCTAATAGTAAATAATTTAGCTTTAATAGTATCTTAAACAATCAAAATTAGTGATAGTAATTTTGTTTGATTTCTGTAAATTTCCTAGTTAATTTATCATTTCAAATTTAAACCTTCCCCATGGGATTATTATTTGGGACTTAAACAGAAAGTCTTATATTACTTGATAATGATACGTATTCTTTCGTAGAATCTCAATCTTAAAAGCTTAACGTTATTATTACTAAAATACCACATCAAGTTTTTGGCACCGTTATAAAGTGGAGTCAACTTTATAAATTTTACACAACTATATTCAGTCAGGATGACAATCCTAGTCAGAGGCAGGTAGCTTCTTCAGGAGTCAACCAACCTGAAATAATCCATATTTTTTATAAATGAAGAGAAGTTGCCTTTGCCAACGGGGAGGACCAACAAAAGAAGGATTTTTCACCGAGTACCATATTGAATAAAGACATTAAATAGTTGGTCGAACAACAAGTTCGGGAGGCCTTAGCCTAATCTAAGGGTGGTGCATTAATTTCAAGGGGTTGGCCTTACCCGGAAGAGTTTGATGTTATACCCTACCCTAAGGGTTTTGTCTCACCGAACTTTAAGACATTCAACAGGACCTGAAATCCTAGGCAGCATATAACACATTTCCGAGCCAGTTGTGGAAACACCTGAGTAAATGAATCTTTGCTTCTCCGACAGTTTATCAACAACCTATCAATAATTGCATTTGATTGGTATGTCAAAATACCCAACGTATCGATCAAGATGTTCACCGAATTAGAAACAATGTTTGTAAAAAGATTTGCTGGAGCACAACACCATGTTTCTATTGGAGATCTCATAGTGGAGAAGTGAAGGCCCAATAAGACTCTAGTGGATTACATCTTGAGGTGGAGAAACCATAGCATTAAATGTGAACCTTAACTACAGGAACATCATGCGATTAAGATTCTACCCAAAAGCATCCATGGGCCAGTAACCTTCATTTTCAAGGATTAGCTCGTGGGGGATTTTAAAGAAGGAAATATAACAATCCCACAGGAATATTTAAAAGAACCTGAAAAAGGTTCAATAAATATGATTTAGGTCAAGTCGATCACTCTGATAGATCTGTATTCGGAAAGGATGGATGGAGCATAGTTTAGAGCAATTCATCCAAGAAGATACTAGATCAGATTCAGACTGCTTTAGCTCAGGCAGTCGTTCAAATTTTGTAGCCTACTCAGCCCAAGTTGGAAATTTCATTGGAGAAATTGCCAAGACGAGAAGAGAAAGAAAAGAACGACATCATGAAGATAGATAACGTGGCGGGTAGGATAGGGGCTAGCTCTGTTAGATTGGTTGTCACGGATTTGGGGAAGAAAATCCTCGAACCTCTGACGATGTAAGATTATCTATTTGCCCCACCAGGGTAGTATGCATATAATGATTATGATTTCACCTACGTTTTAACTGTTTCTAATGATAATGTAACTGATTTTGTTCAATCTAACTTCTATCTTGATTCCTAAATTGATCGTCAAAGTGTACTTAAGTTTGATGAACCCATTAATAAGAAAGAAGATGATATTAACAACACCGGTTACGATAGCACCGAGAGTGAGAAGCCAGTCCTCGAGTGTCACGGTGCACCACTAGCCATCAACTTGGATCACTCCAAAGAAGAAGAAGAAATACTAGAGATTTTGCCTACAACATCTCAGGAAGAAGAAATCACAGAAGTAAATCGAAAGAGCGCGAAAGTTTTACCCCTGAGAATAGCTCAAGTAAATAAAAGAAAACAAATAGTCACTCAAGAAGAGCTACCTCCACCTCTACCACTGGAAGAACCACATAGCCAAGTGAAGATTTGAGGATTGTATAAAAAAGATTAAATAGTGCTAGCTCATCTTATGAGGTTGCCGGCCAAACTAAGCATTTACAATGCTCTAATCCTGTCAAAGAAAATGGAAGAATCTCTGGTTACAACCTTACACGACCCATAAAACTGCTTTGCACAATTGGCTAGCACATCCTTGGATGAAGTTTGATCTTTAAAAGAATAGCTTGGGACATCTTTCACAGATGAGGACTTATTGCTCGACACTGCTGACCACAACCAATTGCTCTACATCTCTGTTAATATAAGCAAATTGAAGTTGTCCAGAGTTTTGGTAGATCCGAGAGCATCACTAAACTTAATGAATCTACTAGCATTAGTATATTTGGATATTGAGGCTCAAGAGCTTACAACCAATAAAATGATGTAAAGTGGATTTAATCAGAAGGAAAAAAGACCTTAGATCAAATGCACTATTAGTGAAAGCTGGAGAACTAGTAACAACAACAAAATTTCATAACATCGATGCAAAGACCTCTTTTAATGCTTTACTTGGATGACCATGGATTCATGAGCATAATATGGTTTCATCATCACTGCATCAATGCATCAAATATTTTAAAGAAGGACAAGAACATTGTATTAATAGAGATTTACAATCATTTTCAGTACATGAAGTGGGCATTCATGAAGATGCCGCCTACTATAAACCTATGATGAAATCCATCTTTTCCCATGAAGTTGTATCAAATGAAGTCAAAAATTTTGAAGAATTACAAGGAAGAAGCCATTCAACTCCGCTTAGAAAATCTAATATCATCTCTTCACAACAAGGTGGTAGAGGTTCTTTTAGCCCATATAGCTAAGATCGAGGTCGGGGACGTGGATGAGGAAGAGCCAGCACTATTTCTGAATGGACTAGAGTGACCATCAACATATACCTGGAAGAAAGTTCTGATGAAATGATGATAAAACCAAAGAAACCACAATATGAAATTTCTCTAGAAAATGTTAAGAAAGATGAATACGAGTCAATGTACAATTGAATTAACCACTAAGTGAATGTGATGTCCCTTACTCCAATCCACCCTCAAAAGGTTGAGAGTTTAGAGGTGAAGGAAGTTTGTAGTGCTGGTTTGAAGCCGATCAAGTTTTACTACGCTTTCCCTTCTGCTAGTCTTGAAAATCATGTATATTTGGATGTGAATTCTATGAACTAATGACATTACCTTTTGGTTACTTTTCTCCTTGTGTACAAAAGTTAATTCAATAGGGATATGTGCCAAAATAGATGCCAAAAGAACAAGTTACAACTTTTTAAAAAATTATGAATGTTAAAAGTCAAACTCCTAACTCAAAAGAAGGTTTTGGATTTGGTATCATAGGGCCAGTTGATGATTCAAAATTTTTCATGATTGTTACTAGCAGATTGGAAGAGGATTGCCTCAATGTAGAGGATAACTCTCAAGATCAATTAATAGGTGTTGCTCCACCAGAATTGGAAGAAGAAATTAAGTCAACGGTTGATGACTTAAAGGAAATCAACCTCGGGACTGACAAGCAGCCCCGACCAACCTTCATAAGTTCTTTACTTGATGAGGAAGAATCCAGAGAGCTGATAATGTCATTATCAGAATTTATAGATTGCTTTGCATGGAGTTATGATGAAATTCCATGGCTGACAGCAGAGGTTGCGATATAGAAATTCTGTTATGGAAGTATGCATATTGTGTTGTGCCAATAGGAGCAATAATATTCTTTACCCTTACTAGAGATGCTATAAAGAACATTGGCTAATAATATTCTTTACCATTACTAGAGATGCTATAAAGAACATTAGCTAATTTAAAGTTTGAATAGTTCTAAAGACCAGCTAAGTAGGGAAGATAGTAGTTCTCACTCTAGAGTTCCCTCGATTCCCTCCATTTGGGGGCTACCTTCTTGTATCAAAACCTAAAACAATAAACCAAGTTGGGGGGGTTAACCTGTCACTTTAAATTCCTCTAACTCTACACCCTTCAATGAATATTTCCTTATTTATTTGCACTCAATCATATGAACTACATTCTCATTCATACAATCTCATGTGATTCTTTCCAATTGTTGACTGAGATAATATTGGCCCGGTTCTTACATGTTCTCACAACAAATTTTAACATCTGAAATGACTAAATTAAAATGTAAATGAAGTACATGGATTTAAATCAGTACGACTTCTTTCCAATATTAAAGATCAATACTCTCCACAACTTCCATCCAACACTTAATTACTTATCATTTTAAGATGAAAAATAAAGAAAACTACTCTAAATTCATGGAGAATGNAGTTACCTAAGAATACTCTCGATAAAAGTCAAGAAAAATTATCTTCAAGGAGTTCAAATGGTAAGGAAATTTAAAAAATATCGGACTAAGAAGTGTGAAAGGGGATTGATTTAAATTTGGAATATTTTGTATTGGAGTCCAAAGGAGGAAACACAAGAGGATGTCACAGATCAGAAGGAGAACTTCAGTGACTTCCCAAGCTATCCTATTATTTGGCTTCAATTTGGGAGAAATCATTTAGATGTTTCATCCTTTAATTTTTATTTATTAGGATTTACATTTGTGTGAAGCAATCAACAAAAATAACCTTGATAATGTGAGGATTTAAGTCTTAACAAACGACTACCTCGAAGTCCTAAGGCGNATGTTGCTTAATAATTCATTCTGAATATCCTGATGCTCAGTGAACATTGATGTCTTGATCNTATTATTTTTTATTATAAAATAAGGGTGTGAAATCATCAATTTTCCAAAATTATACCCTTAAATTCAAAAAAAGTCATTCTATGCTAATGAAATTCCCAAAATTTTGATAATTATAGGAATTTATCTTGTAAAGTGGCAAAGTGAAGTGAATTTCTACCCATTAAGCCCATTTTTTTTGCAAATCAACAAATGAGTTAATTAATATCAGAAATTACCCATTTTCCATTTTTATTAAGCCTAAATATTCATTAAGGCCAAAATATTCAAAATTACAATTTTGCCCTTAAGGGTCCAAACTTTCATAATTTATCAAATTTAAGTCAAATGACTTTAAAATTTTTATATAATCCTACTGATAGGTCAATTAATACATCAGAGGAGAAAATGCAAATTTTCACAATTTAATTTAATTCATATAATTATTACTATGTAAAAATATGCATTTTCAAAGAAAAGTTCAAAATATGATCAAGACAACTCCTAATCACTTGAAATTTTTATATGAGTTAGCCCTGGACCAGAAAGTCATTTGGCCAAAATTTCTTAATTTTTTGTATTTTTTGTATTTTTTGTGATTTATTAAAATTAATTGAAGTTTTGGGGACTTTAATAAAAATAAAATATTTTATATGTTGAAAAATATAATTTATATTTTTAAAAAATCTCTCTGAGGTCAAAGAACTCAAAAAATTTTATTTTGTATTTTTCTGATTTTTATTTGATTTTTAGAATTATTTTGGTGAAAATTCTATTTTTAAACCCTAAAAATCATTTTAAGGTTTAAAAATAAATATCTTTATTTTTAGACCTTGGAAAAATATTCCAATGATTCCTAAGTGTTTAGGAAATAATTTAGAACATTTCCATAGGTTTAATATTTTTTATGATTTTTTATGATTTTTTATTATTTTTAATTATTAAAATAATTAAAAAATTTAGTTTTTATTTTAAATATATATTTATTTTTATTAAATTTCCCTGATATCAGAGAACTCAAGAAACTAAGTTTGATAATTTTTTGAGTT
>JXCR01145099.1:291668-367820 GCA_002079205.1 Phalaenopsis hybrid cultivar | reverse complement strand
TTAGTTTAAAAGTAGAAATCATTGTCAAACCAACAACAAGTCTCAATTAAAATCAAAAGTAGTCTAAAACAAAAGATAAAAACTTCTCTCAAGTCCTCCACCAATCTCTTGAAGTTCCTTTGAATCTCTTCTCTTTTACAACACTCTGAATATCAAAACTAAAATAAAAAGAATAAAATAAATATGTATTGCCTGAAAATCTCTCCGTTCTAAATCCCCAATTCAAGAAATTTTATAAATTTCTCTTTTCAAGCACACTTTTAAAGTCTTAATCTACAATTTTTTATAAATCTCCAAAAGGTGTCTTGGTATCTCTTCAAAGTATGCCTTGATTCGATATATTTTTCTAAGAGATGCTTCCTTTAACAATAATTATCGTCCATGGTGGTTGTAACCACCTATTAAGCCAATGGGTGCCTCAAAACCTCTTCAAAATTTGCAAAAATTGAATTTACTCATCCAATAACTGCCTCTGGCACTTAAGCGCGGGGCCTTTGACGCTTATCCATTTTGGCACAAAAATGATTTTTAATGATGAAAATATAACTCAAAAAATTATGAAAACTTATTTTTAGATTTCTCTGTGATCAGGGGAATTTTATGAAAATAAAATGGTGTTTAAAATAAAAACTTCATTTTTAGCCTATTTTTAAATATTTAAAATAATTAAAAATTCATAAAGNTTAAAAGTAGAAATCATTGTCAAACCAACAACAAGTCTCAATTAAAACCAAAAGTAGTCTAAAACAAAAGATTAAAACTTATCTCAACTCCTCCACCAAACTCTTGAAGTTCCTTTGAATCTCTTCTCTCTAACAACAATCTTAATATAAAATTAAAAATAAAAAAAAGTTAAATATGTGGTGCCTGAAATTCTCTCAAACTAATTCCCCAATTTTAGATCTATCAAAACTTTTCCAGTACTTTCAGGACCTCTTTCAAAGTCCCAGNCCACCAAACTCTTGAAGTTCCTTTAAATCTCTTCTCTTTTACAAAACTCTCAATATAAAACTAAAATAAAAATAGATAAATATGTGGTGCCTGAAAATCTCTCTAGCTAACTCCTCAATTTTTGAACTTTCTAAACATTCCCAGTACTTTCAGGAACTCTATCAAAGTCCCAATCTTCATTCTTTTATAATTCTCCAAAATGTACCTTGGTATCTCTTCAAAATGTGTCTTGATTCGATGTATTTCCCGAAGAGATGCATCCTTTCGCAATAATTTTTGTCCATGGTGGTTGTAACCACCAACTAAACTAATAGGTGCCTCAAAAACCTCTTTAAAATTATCAAAAACCAAATTTACTCATCCAATAACTGCCACTGGCGCTTAAGCGCGGGGCCCCTGGCGCTTATGCGTGGGCTTCTTTATTTACTTGTCGCTTAAGCACTGGATCTGGCGCTTAGGCGCCAAAACACTTTTGCATATTTTTCACCTATTTACTCCAAATTTGATCCTTTTCCACTCCTTTAAGCATTTTTCACCTTTTTACTTGTACCTAAAAAACACAAAAATATCTTCCATTAAAGCACAATATCTCAAAAATAGGTATAAAAATGTGTCTAAAAACACGATATATTTTAGGCGTATCAAAATCCCTGAAACTTAAAATTTTACTTGTCCTCAAGTGGCACTTTAATCTTTAAAAACAAAATATGTATGATATGTATATGAGTTTCTTTCAGAGTTAGTAAAATTTAGATTTAGAAATATAGTAGTCTAGTTTAAAAAAAATATTCAGTAAATGAGACCAACTTAAGGTTTAGAAATATTTAATGTTAAGAAAGATGAAAATATGAGTTCCTCTCTGATTCAGAAATATTGTAAGTCTTCTAAATAAAGAATTTAGTTCTTTTATTATCTCCACTTAAAATTTTTTATTAAAAATAATTTTACTTACTATATTATATCTATAAGCTTAGGATTTTCTCAAGTCTTATACTTTAAAAAGATCAAAGGTAAAACCAATTTTTGATTAGGCACTAATCCTCAAGCTTCTCCTCCCTTATATTTTTTTTCCTTTTCTTTTTCTTTTTCTTTCATTTTTTTTCTCTTCTTCTTTCTTTTCTTTTTAGCCACGAATTACTATATCTGGATAATTCTTTAATAATTTTGAATTCTACTTTTCCTTTCTTAAAGCAAAGTCTTGATACAAAAGTTTTACTTATAAATATAATAATAGCTTTAAAAATTATTTTTAAAAAAATAAATTTAAGTATTAAAAATAAAAGTCTAAATTTCTATTTTTTTTTTAAAAATAGAATGTTTCTTACTAAAGATAGTTACTTATATTAATCATTTTCTACACAAAAAACTTTTAACTTAAAGTTTTTCTTTATTACTCAAAATTTCAGCTAAATTCTCTTACTCATTTTTAAAGTCAAATTTTACTTCTCTAATATAACTTCATATACATGATCAATTTTTCTTTTCAAATCAAATTCACTTGTATTTCATTTGAGAACAAACAAAATTAAAGTTTTGAAATATTTCTCATCCCCCCTAAACTTAAATTTTTATCATATTAAAAAGTTTAGCATCAAATATATATAAGCAGAAATGAAAATAAGAATAACATGCTTAAAGAAATTTTTATACCCTAATGATGCAATTATAAAACTAAAAATAAGAGTAAAATTAATTTTGATCAAATTTTCTAATATTTTCATTTCAATTCAACATGTAGAGATTCAATATACTTCTAAACAGTGGGTATAAATATAAAAGCAAACTAACACACTAACTTGACTTCACAATCTCAACATAAAAACAAACTCACAAACATGATAAAAGAAAATTACAGGGTAGTGGTTTTCTAAGTTTCAAATTTAAGATTTACGCTAGCAAGATTTTTAACTTTACAAAAGAAATAGAATTAAGTTAAGTTCTAAACTAACTAAATCAGAAAACTCACAACAGTTATTACCCTATAGTTTTAAAACAAACTACTAACTAACATAAACATTACAATACAATTAAAAATAAGAGTCTCACACATTACAAAATCTAAGCAAATAAACATACATACATGTCTCAAGCACAAAACCTGAAAATACATCACATCACAATTCTCACTTAAACATAAAAGTCCAAACCACATCACATACTTCGAATATATGGACAGATGAAAATGTAGCAAGCTCATATCACATAGTTCATATCATATTACAATCATAAAATAAATCTCTCAGTTCTACTCCTCATCCTCTGAATCACCGCTATCCCAAACTTTTGCAGGCTCATAATCAGGGTATCTATGATATGGAGAAAAATGTACTCCTTGGTTACCCCTAATGAGGCTCTCCAAAGATGAGTAAAATTTCTCTTCATAATCATTTTTTATCTTATTACACCTATCAATATGATCTGCAAAACACTCTAAATTTTGTACCCTATCAGCGGTATAGTTAATTTTATCCATCATCCTCTGCAATAATTGATCTTGGGTCTCAGTAGACTCATCTCTAAATGTAGAAGCACGTGAGGTAGATGGTCTAGATGTAGACGTAGCAGAGGTAGAAGCAACAGATGTCTCCATTCCAAAACTCCTAGAAAATCCTCCTCTCCAGCCAAAAATAGAATGCTTATAATAAATTTTCACATCCACCTTAGTGATGGACTTTAGAGGTAACAACACTTCCTTCTAGCTATAATATTTAACTCCTGCCTGCTCACATAAATAAAAGATCAAGGAAGCAAATCCCAGACCTGCAGCAGTAACGGAAGTGGCAGAACTTATGATAGTCTGACAAATCATAGCTCTTATGTTGATGAGCTTTCATTCCTGGATACAATAATTTAACGTCGCTCTCTGTCTGGTCACTTCTCTGAGATGATTTGTTGGTAGCAGACGGGCAGAAATAAAATAGTGGCAGGCCTTTGAAGGTGCACATAACTTTGAATTTGGGAAGTTGACTCTCCACTCGTTAGTGATCTTCCAAAGTTCCCTCCCAATAGTTAAGTAAGAAATAATCTCGTCTAACTCCGCTTCAGTCAGACTATAATTTGCATAAAAATATAATGTATCAGGTGGCAGATGATAAAACAAGTTGATTAGCTCTGGTGAAAAAGGAACCAACTTTCCTTGAACGATGACTCTATTGTCTTCAGCCTCAGAGAGGTTTGCATAAAACTCCCTAACAACAGAAATAACCGCCAAAGCAGAGAAGCAGTAGAATCGTTCCCACTGCCGGCGAACGATCAAATCCTCTACGTCTCCATCGGAACTCCTAAAACACCGCTCTTGAATCAGTTTTTGTCATTGCAACACATCACTGTACCGATCCTGAGCCTTCCAACTAACAAATTTACTTGAATAGAAAGGTCTCTTTCCTTTGCTCCTCTTCATTCTTGGTGTCATTCGACAAATTTTATAAATTGCAAAAATAACTTCAAAAATCAAGTCTAAATTACTAAACTAAACTTTCAAAGCATAATCTACACTTCCCATGTAATTTCCATAGATTGTTTTCTCATTTTTCACCATGAATAGTGAATTTTTGAATTTCTCTAAATGTGCACAAAATACATAGTGAAACATTTTTGCATAGAAGTAAAGCTCTTACCTTAAGGAACTTAGATCTAGAAAGTTTCACTTGATTCCACCAGGAAATCTTCACTTTAGATGCGCCATAGCCTTCCAAAATTGTGATTTTGAGAGGTTGAAGGTGACGGGAGGCATAAAAATGGTGATTTTCGGGCCAAAATTTCACTTTTAACCGTTCGCCAACCAGTTTTTGTGAACTGGTGCTTATGAGCAGCTAAGTGGCGCTTAGGCGCCTACCTCTCAGGTTGGCTCATGCTTAAACGCAAGATATAGCGCATAGATACCAATGCACGATTTTCAAAATTTTCAATTCAAAGTAAAATGCACTGTTTGCCTAAGTAAACCACCCCAATGGTCTCATAGAACACTTAAATGACTATTTTCAACTTCCTATAACTCCCCTCTCTCTCAAAATTCTTCATAATAACTATTTCAGTTCAAGGCTAAAAATAACACAAATTTTCACACAAACAAATATTAATTCACAAACAAGTACAAATACCTTTAAACACTTAATTCTCACTCCAGATAGCCTTGGATGAGAAAATTTTTCTAAATACAAATACATAACATTCATTTCACAATTAAACACATATAAGAAGTCATAATACTAAAAATAAGACTTAAACATTAAACCACTTGAAAACAACAACTTCTAATACAAAAATTCTAACACTAGACTTAATTTCATTCTTCATTCATAGAAATGAATTCCTGTCTTTCATTAGTCTCTCCAGGAATATGGAGTTGATAAAACAGACGGTGGTGACGAGCTCTGATACTATCTTCTTCAATCCACTTCTGCTTTATGAACATCGCCTTATCTGCTTCCTCTATATAACTTGTGTGGTTAAATTGCATCTTCAATTACCAACCAATATTCTCTAAATGTGCATGTTATTCAAGTACTTTTGTCTCCAATAAAGCCATAGTATTCTCAATTTTGTTGATCTTCTCTGATATCCTTTCAATGCTAAGAAATCGTTATACATCTCTTGTGCACTTTGACTAATGAACCTCTTCCTCATGGTTTCTTCCTTCTTCTTCAAATTCTTCTCCTACGAAGTCATTTTCTCTAAATCTAACTTTCTCTTATACTTTTAGGGCTAGAAATGATATGGGTAAAATTCCTTCATAAAACCCTTCTTCTTATGGCTGAAATCCTTCCAATAACTCCTAGATAGATTTAGAAACTGCCTTGGCACGTTCTTACAAACTAATTGGCGGTTAAAACTTCTAGAATATTAATTTCACACATGTGCTTAAACTACCGCGCTTAAGCCCTGGATGTGACACTTAAGCGCCAGTGAACATTTTTGCACTAGTCAACTTAACATCCAAATGCTCATTCTAACGTGTCTTGGTCACTAAATAAAGTCTTAAAATCTTTACTAACACATAATAGTTTCAAAAATACTACCCCAATTTTCTTAATCACACACAAAACAACAATCAAAAGAAACACACTCTCATAACTATGGGTTGCCTCTCACAGTGCGCTTGGTTTTACGTCCTCAACCCGACGTAACCAATGCTTATTCTGGCTGACCCAACATCATTCCATCATTAAGTTTACGTTGATCCCCTAAAAAATAAGGTTTCAGTCTATAGCCCTAGTAAAACATGCTCCCAGAAGAATGCACCTCGAGATAGAGCAACTAGTCATCGTTGAGGTAAAGAAATTAATAGATGCTAACTTTGTAAGAGAAGTGCAATACCGTACATGGTTAGGCAATATTGTACTAATTAAGAAGAAAAATGGACAAATTTGTGCATGTGTCGACTTCAGCGATTTAAACAAAGCATGTCGAAAGGATGAGTTTCCATAACTGATACCAGAATTGATGGTGGACATCACATCAACACGTGATATTTTCTCCTTCATGGATAGATCGCCAGAATATAACTACAAAAAGATGGCTCCAGAGGACATAATATGTTTGAAAGACCCTCCATACTCTAAGGGACATAGATCTATTCTTACCACTATAGATTACTTCTCCAAGTGGGCAGAAGCAGTGACATTAAGAGAGGTTACAACATAGCATGTTTGCAATTTTTCAAGAGCCAAATCGTCTACCATTTTGGTGTACCCCACAGAGTAATTTCCAACAACGGGACAGCCTTCAAGAGCATAAAGATCAATAATTAGAAGCTTTGTGGGCCTACCGGACAATGTTTAGAACTCCCACTCAATGCACACCCTACACACTTGTGTACAGGTCTGAGGTCATACTGCCGCTAGAAGTTCAGACACCGTCTCTCAGAGTCGTTGTCACCAATCAAATTACAACCAAAGAAAGTGTAAAACTCAGACTTGAAAAATTGAAAATTCTCAAGGGAAAATGACTAAAAGCACAACAATATTTGAGGCTCTTCCAAGCAAGGATGGTGCAAGCTCATTGCAAATTGGTTCGAATGACGGTGTTCAAAGTTGATGACCTCATTCTCAATCTCAAAAGACCTATTCTTGCATGCCACAAGATAGGTGGAAAATTTGAGCCAACTTGGGAGCGACCATTTGTCATAGAGAAGGTCTATTCGGGAGGATCTTACTAGCTGGTGGATTTTTGAGGTGAAAGACCTATGTTGTCAGTTAAGGGCTGCTATTTAAATGCATACTACCAGATATGATGTTGCTTGAAATCAACTTTTTGATTTTTTAATTGTTTTGGGGTTATTTATTTGTTCAGGTGTCTGTGATTGAGTTCAAAATTTTGTAATAAATTAACCTTAATAAAATGAAAATTTTGGAATTTTTTCACTTTAATTTTCTCCTCTTGTCTTTAATTTTGAAGTTCCATTAAATTAAAATAAATTAAATAAGAAATTTGCACCTGTATAAATTAAAATTTTTGTTTAATGAGTGCTTCATTTTTTGTTCTTATTCATGTTGAATTTCAAGGCACAGATGTCTTTTTACCTTATGCAGAAAAAAGTCAGTATGAAAGCTGATTTTTGTCTTTAGAGACCTCTTGAATCTCACACTGAACAGAGAAAGGGCATCTCAAGGTGGCATCGTAAACTTTGACTTAGACTTCAGTCAGGTCAACATCAACTATGAGGTTCCCCTGATGGACATAGTCAGCTGCCAAGAGAAAGAAGGATTGTCGTTGCTGCTAAAGACCGTACTAAAGAAGACTCCTCGCCAAAGAATAAGAAAGTGATAACGCAACAAAATTTAATGGAGGGGACAAGCTGTTTACCGTCCATGATAACCACATCAACTGAGAATTTAATTGGTGTTAATGAGGAAAGGGTGTTGGATGCACCATTAAGAAGAACTCAATGCCAATATGCTAATCCCTTCAAGCACAGAGCTTTTCTACGAGAGGAAAAGAGATGCATGAAGGAGGCAAAAAAAACACTCACCTAATTCCTGTGGGGAAAATTTATGATCCTTGCATGAAAGAGACTTCTACTACTCTGCCTGTTATGGAGGTTGAGTCTGAATTTGCTATAGAGCAGATACTACCAGCAATCCCGGATGAACTTTACAAGGGTTGCCCGATGTGCATCGTCAAAGTTCCTATACAAGCTTCAATAGGAGGAGTATTCGTGGAATGCCCAACATGCAATGTTCTTCACTTAGACCATTAGAGTTCTTTTGAGAAGTTCATTATCGCCGACACAAAATGTTAGGAGACAGCTTACCCAGACACTGAGTCATATATTCCATTATCTACAGAGCCAAGTCAGACATGGTATCCTATAGATCTGGAGATGAGAGAACCGCCTCAACAATCTCAAAGGATTCTTAATTCAGAATTGAAAAGAATGAACAGAGTTAAAAAGCAAGAATTTGAATTCTACGAAAAAATACAAGGGAAATTTGTCAACATTCTAGAGGGCTTGGAGTTGTATACAGGAGTTCTCTCTAAAAATGATGAAAGAAGAATTCTTGACTTCGTATTTGACCTGAGAGAAAGAGGTCGAGTTAGTCTGCTAATGAAGAGAACATACTCAGAACTACGAAAGTGGATGCACGGAAAAGGCAGGATAACCATCCAATGTGGTTGCTGCTACAATTTCACTGAAGGTAGGAAAAGAAACCCCCCAGGTATCCTCATATATGTCGAGGTGGATCTTATGCCTTCTGAGATAAAGAGAATGATCAAGAGGATGGTCAGATGGAGTATACTACCAGCGGACTGCATTCCTAACAGTTCTATAATCTATGATGAAGAAGATTATATTCCTCTGCATATATGCCACCATGATTTTATAAGTCCCTTCTGTATGGTGTCCTTCATGATCAAGAACGATATTCTATTCAAAAAAGAAATCGTCATTATCAGCCTTGGGGAGTTGAGGGGAACTGTTGAGATTCCACTACTGATGGGTTCAATACTAATTCTTAATGGAAATGGAGCAAACTTAGCCAAGCTCTGCATTTTGGGTGTACAAAACTGGTAGAGTGTTTGTGACTTTCAAAAGAATGGATGACAATATCAAGAGTTAGAGGAGTTGTGCCTGTATGAGCTATGAGATGGTTGCACCTCAAAGTACACGTATAAGGAATTCTTGTCCTAGAGTGTGGCTTAGTAGGTCAGCTTAATCAAGAGCCCATCCCACAGAAGATAGATAGACAGTTTTTGTCACCTTTTGTACTGCGTCAAAGCAGCATATATGATATATATATTCAGCATATGATGTTTCATATGTATTCAGCATGTTGTCACTTTTGATGCTTCAGCCTGTATTCAGTCTGTAACACCTATTTGAAGCAAATTATTGAAATTTATTTCATCTTTCGACATGTTTGTCAAATTGCCCTTTTGTGCAACTGATAAAGAGTCGTGGAACCATACGTTGGTTCTAAATTATAATGAACAAAGACAATATAATGAAAGTCTGATATTAAAATTTAAAATATTTTTAAAACTCAATCAACCAATGAAAATTATATTTTTAAAATGTACTTTGATAATTAAATGTCATAAAGACAATAAGAAATTAAAATGATAAGTTTTGTTGAGTTTGTTTCTCTCGAGTTCGAGGTTTCTTACTCTTTTCTTGTGTAGCACAATTATCTTGTTCTGCACCAATTTCCTCATATTCCCTATGGAGTTTCACATTCTGCACAAAATCTTACAAATTTTCCTCACCAATGTCAATCTTCACGTGTCACATATCTTTGAGCTTAACAACACAAATTCTCTACACTATTTTCATGTTATTCTCAGGATCAGTACCGAGATTCTAATTTTTTCCACTGCCTCTTGGGTTGGATTTGAGTCATCGAGCTTTCCTCCCCAAAGTAGTGATATGTTTCCGATCATCTCTTGAGTTGGATATGAGTCATCTAGTTTTCCTTCTCAATTTGGTCTTTTTCACTACCTCTTGGGTTGGTTGTGAGTCATCCAGCTTTCCTCCCTAAAGTAGTGATATATTTTCGATTATCTCTTGAATTGGATGTGAGTCATTGAGCTTTCCTCCTCAATCTGGTCCTTCTACCTCCTCATAGGCTCTATGTGAGTCATCGAGCTTTCCTGCCTAATGTGACATAATTTCTTCAAGATAGGTTTAAGACCACCTTAAATGGAGTAAGGCATCATATTCTCATCCTTCAAGATCATTTTAAGGCCACCTTAAATGGAGTAAGGCATCCAATCCTCTACCCCAATATTTGGAGATAGGTTTAAGACCACCTTAAATGGAGTAAGGCATCCTATTCTCAATCCTTTGAGATCATTTTAAGACCACCTTAAATGAAGTAAGGCATCTGCTTCTCTACCCAAGTCATTGGAGATAGGTATAAGGCAACCTTAAATATAGTAAGGAATCCTACTCTCATCCTTTAAAAGTGATATAAGACCACCATATATGGAGTAAGGCATCTTATTCTTAATCCTTTGAGATCGGTTTAAGATAACCTAAAATAAAGTAAGGCATCTGATTCTCTATTCTCATCTTCAAGATAGGTTCAAGACCACCTTAAATGGGGTAAATTATACACCAAAAATATATGTATTTTTAGACCATATTTTATACTCACTTTTTGGTGATATTGCACTTTAAAGGAAGGTATTTTTCATGTTTCATTGCAAGTTGTTGATTTTTAGGACTTGGAGCAAAAAAGAAGCAAAAACAATGGACTTTGAATTCAAATTGAAGTTTTTAAAAAATTGTTCAGCACAGAAGACGCCAGACTAGGTGTCGACGACACCATTTGACATAGAGCAGAGATTTAATTAACTGACCACTGGCGCCGACGGTGCCAGAATTGGCATAGACGGCACCAATGTCGGTGCAGACCCTATTTCTAGAAGATTTGAAAATTTTGTCTGCTTTTTGAAGAGTTTTTGGATGCACCGATTGGAGAACCAACTTTAGGCTTTATTTAGAGCTGAAATTGATCAAAAAAGACGCTCTCTTGGTCTCTCTTTGCATCTCTTCGCCCCCTTCGTGCCACTTTGCATCCTTCCATGCCATTCCATATGATTAGTCATTTATTTTCTTTATAGTTTTGAGTTTTCCTGGTGAGTTTAAGTGTGAATTCTTGTCTTCGATAGTTGGAGAGGGAGAGAAGTGAGATATTTCTTCTTCCTACATTTCCTAAGAGAAACTATAAAAGATTTGCTTTGAGAAAGAGTTTAGAAAAGCGTTGTGTGTTTATTATTGTTGTATGAACTTCATTTTATATATGAAATTTGTGTTTTTTTGTATCTTTGTCATGAATTCTGAGAAGTTCCCTTTATCTTTTTCCCTACTCTGAGATATAGTGAATGAAGAGATAATTTGGATGTGCCAATGTTAAAATTTCAAATAAATTGTGATGGTTTTTCAACTTCATTATTAATTTACTTTTTGATCTGGCCAATTTAATTGTTAAAATATGTTGTAAAATATATGATCCAGGAAATAGAGTATGAGTTTTATAATAGAGTGAGAATCACATTTAAGTCCATGAAGGAGTATTTCGTTCATGGAATTAAGTGCAAATAAGTAGGGAAATATACATTGTTGAGTGTAGAATTGGAGATTTAAGGGTGACAGACTAAAAATCCTCAATTCAATCTTAGTGTTTAAAAACTAAAGCGAGAGTTAGCCTTCAGAGGAAGGGAAGTGGGAGCTCTGGAGTGGGAGTCAGTATCCTCCTAGCCTAGCCACAGATTTAGGGACTAATCCTGAAATTAGCCAATTATTTTCTATAACACTGAATCAGGGTAGAGAATTAAAATTGCTCCTATTTGGCACAATACATATTTAAACCATTTATCTAATCTTATTTCACAAAAAAACTCATTATAGTGGGAAAGATACTGTTTCATATTAGAAAACTTCATCATATAAACATAATTTAGTAGTTAGTATACTAAACTTTGCATTTAAATTTTACTAATAGTTAATAATTTAGCTTTGATAGTATCTCAAACATTCAAAATTAGTGACAGTAATTTCATTTTATTTCTATGAATTTCTTTGTTAATTTATCATCTCAAATTTAAACTTCCTCGTGGGATCGATATTTGGGAATTAAATAGAAAGTCTTATATTACATGATAACGATATGTATGCTTGCGTAGAATCCCAACATTAAGTGCTTAACATTATTATTCATAAAATATAACATTAAATTTTTGGCACCGTTGTAAAGCGGAGTCAACTTTATAAATTTAACACAACTTTATTTTTCCGGTTTTGGCATCGTTGTCGAGGAAGGTAACGGTAAATTAAANATATATATGTGTATAAGAGAGAGATATATATATATATATATATATATATATATATATAAAATCAAAAATCAAAAAAATATATAACTATATATATTTAAGAGTATTTTTAAGAAATTTTTATTTGCTTATGCAAAATATTGGAACTGAAGATTTAGTACCTTACAATTCGAAATTAGAACGTACTGTTAGAAAAATTTTGAATACAATAAAAAAAAATAAAAACATTAACGAAATGAGGAATAACTTAGATAATCAAATAAATAAAAATTGACAAAGACCTTTAAAAGATTATACTAATCTGACAGTAGATGAACTTCATTTAACTATTCAAAATCTTAATGTTGTTGTTAATTCATTTGAGCTTAAAGCTGCTACTATCCAAATGATACAAAGTAATCAGTTTGGAAGAACACCTACTGAACATCCTAACTTACATCTTGCTAGTTTTCTTGAAATTTGTTGCTACTTTTAAATATGATGGAGTGTTTAATGATGTGGAGTCTTGCTAGTTAGGCTTAGACTTGTTCCTTTTTCATTAAGGGATAAAGCTAATGCTTGGTTAAATTCATTAGCACCTGGATCTATCAGAACTTGGGGAGAATATCACAAAAATTTTTGGCTAAATAATTTTCACACTCGAAAACCGCTAAGCTTAGAAACAATATTACATATTTTTGTCAGTTTGAAAAGGAATCGATATATGAAACCTGGGAAAGGATTAAGGATCTCCTTATAAAAAGTCCACACCATGCTATTTACCTCATTTTAGTGAAAGTCTTAAAATAACATCCATAGACCAAATTCAACTTGAGGAATCTATGATTTAAGATTCTAAAACATATTTAAAAGACCTAAAATGATCATTGTGATCATTAAGATAAAGGGTCTACCAACATTGACTTCTTTGGACATACCTAGGGTTATTAAAACTCTAAAAATTCAAATTACCCTTAATGCGCTCCTTTTGGAGCTTAATAATGACAATACCCTAAATGATCAGATCAGTGGTCACAAGCCCTAATTTGGTCAAGTTTTGACTTAATGGTCACCACAATGATCATAAAGTCAACATTGACATTATATTGATCCAATTGGTCAACTTTGACCCAAATAGTCCATTTTGGTCAAACTGGTCAACTTTGTTTAATTTGGACCAATGAATCAGTTCAAACCCTAAAAATGGTCAAATTGGATTATTTGATCATTTTAAAACACCAAAATGATCAAACTGGACCATTTGGTCAACTACAGACACCATTGACCAACTATTGGTCAAAATGACTAAGATGAACCAAGATAAGAGTAAAATTATAAATTGTTAAATCATCAAGATTTAGAAGTTAATCGAAATCAAATGATTTCCAAGTGATGGGCTTAAACTAGGAAGATGATGCTTCACTTACGATTAAGTCCATAATTAATGATAACTTGACTTCTTTTAATTAGAATCCTTATCACCTAAAATAAAATTTTAACATTTGCTATTTTTTCTCCCATTAGATTTATTAAGGGGCTTAGTAGTGTTCTAGGCTTAATTTTAAATTTTTTTATGTGATTTAGAAGGATAATTTGATTGATGATTAATATTATCAGCCCAACTTTAGTGGTGGGTATAAAGGTCCTTAATGACTGAAACTTGCTTTAGGGGCATCACCCACATAACTTTTAAGTGAAATATCAACTGATCAATCGAGTGCCCCGCCCTCAAGAGGATTAAAATGACAAGATTCACCGAGAAGTGGAGAATTTTGATTTGACCTGGGATGATTAATAAGGCAATATGATAAGTTCAAAATGAACTTGAATTCTTCAAGAGATCTTTGAAGCAGTATGGGATCACTCCCTGGACACTTTGGAATCTCTTAAATGTTTTGAATAACAAATTGAACTTGTTATATTTTGTTTTAAACCTATCCACTAAGATCTTTCAGGAATCAATAGTTCGAGGTTAGTTAAAAACACCTTCGTATACTCTTGTAATTTAAATTTCTTGCAAAATTATATACACTTTGTAAAAAAGCTAATCTTTCCATGGGAATGACGGAAGATGACAAGTACTCTTTTACAGTGTTATTTAATTTTTGTCATTTTACTTTTTTTTCAAAAATTGTAATTACTTGGGTGAGTACCTTACTTCACTTGCAAAACCAAAAACCATTTTTAAAAAATTAATCAACATTTTCAAAATCTAAAAAAAACTGTTTCAAATGTAACCATAAATCTTTTTAAAATTCTCTAAACTTAAAATGTCCTTTTGAATTTACGGGAGTTCTTAAAAGGAGGCAACTCACGGTTACTAACGAGATCTCTCCAGTTTAAATGGGTTTTATAACTCGTTTAAGCTAAGTAAATTCAAAAGAAAATAGTGATATCAAAATGAGGAAACTGTGGGATCCTAGCCGGTGTCGCTCTAATCAACATTTACATCCCCAAGATATTTAAATAAACATAACCTAAGGAAATACTTTATTTGGCACCAGGACTTGATACCTTAGAAAACTCAAACTCGCTATGACAAGGAGCTTAGAGCTAGCATTGTTGGCAGCATGACCTTCGTCAACAGCAAAACTTTTCTATACCACCTAAACTATTCCTTAGAACTAAACAACCGAACCATAAGATTTTGAGGTTGTCTGCTAATACGCCTAAAAATGTACTATTTTTCATGCTTTATTTTATAATGATATTGCTATTTGAAGGTTTTTTTTATTTTTTTGGTTGTAGGTACATCAAATTGAATAATTTGGAGTTATTGGAGCAAAAGGAACAAAGATGGACCAAAACGGAGCAAACCAGAGCAAATTTGGTCAAACCGGGGCACACCAAAGCCAAGGGGACCTAAACCGGACACTTAAGTGCCTATGCCTGGTTCTTAAGCACCCAAAATGGCGCTTAGGCGCCACTAGATAGAGAGGAAGCGCCTGAAAATAGCGCTTAGGCATCGGTGACGGTTTTCAACATATCTTTCAGAATATACATTGGATTTCAATGATTTTTGAAGAGGTACTTCATGAATCTCTTGAGGAATTCATTGGAAATGAGAAAAATGACTTTTTAGAAAAATTTGGGGTGGTTATATGGAGTTTTTAAGAGGCACTTTAGGAAACATTTGGAAGATTCATTGAATCTGGACAGTTTTGAAGAGCTTAAGCTTCTCTAGGGAAATTATAAAAAAAGGCTTGAAAATATTTTTAAAATAATTCTTAAACTCTTGAATTAATTGAAAGAGGAGAAGAAGACTTGGAGAATAAGAGAACGAGGCTTGGGCATGAGCTCCAAGCAGGGCGGCAAGGTGAGACAGAAAGAGAGTGAGTGAGAGATTTCTTCTTTTCTTTTCACTTTATTCTTAAAAAAGGATTGTAAGGAGATTGTTTTTGCTATACAAGGAGAGTTTGATTTCTATCAGAGATAAGTACTTTTATTGTATTTTAATTTGAATTTATTACTTTGTTTGTATGCTTTCAAAGTCTTGTTCAATGAAAAATTCTTGTTGTTTCTCCATATGCAGTGAGTAGTTTTCTTTACTCTTCCCTCTTGTAATGAATTAGTATGCATGTGTAGGATATAGAATCGAGTAGAGTGAGAATACATTGTGATGATTTTACTTTTTTCTTCATTTAAATGTAAATTTTATCAACTTGCATGTTAAGATCTGTTGTGAGAATATGTAAGATCCCGGATGGTATTGTCTCAATCAACTGTGGTAGAATCACATGAGATTGTATGGATGAGAATGTATTCCATATAGTTAAGTGCAAATAAATAGGAAAATAATCTTTAAAGGGTGTAGAATTAGAGGACTTTAGAGTGACAGTATAAATCCCCTAATTTGGTCTATTATTTTAGGTTTTGAAGCGAGATGTTAGCCTTCGGGTGGAGGGATAAGAGGGAACTCTAGAGTGAGACCTAATATCTTCCCTGCCTAGCCCGCCTTCAAAACTATTTAAACTTTAGATTAACCAATGTTCTTTATAACATCTCTGGTAAGGGTAAAAAATATAATTGTTCCTATTTGTCACAATCTCTCTCACTACTTATTTTACTTTTACACATGTCACTACTTTCATTGCATAAGTAAGAGTACTTTTAATATATTAAAAACTCCACTTTCTGATTTTTACTAAGTATTTTAATTTAGAAGTAGAAGTAGTATTGTAGTGATAATTGTAGGATAAAATCAAAACTAAACTTTTATTGACCTTCTAAGCTAGGGCATGTTATTCTAAACTAGAATTTCTTTTGACAGTCATCGTGATTAACCTCGATCTCTGTGGGATCGATATTCGGGGCGTAATCAGAAAGCTCTATATTACTTGATAACGATATGTATACTTGCATAGAATCCCTAGAAATATAATTAAAATCTTACTTTGCTTGGGATCAAGTTTTTGGTGTCATTACCGGAGATTAAATTCTTCAAGTAGTGGTGTCAACTTCTTAAATTTTGCATATAGAAAAGAATATCAAGATCAAGTTTTTGACACCGTTGTTGGGGATCGCAACGGTTGATCTTGACTTTTAGGAGAATTTTAGTTCAAGTAATTAGGTTTAGACTTGGAAACTGTAGTGTCGTAAAAACTATTTTTTTGTGAAAAGTGTTTTTTGTGTGAAAAGTGTTGTGAAAAAAACTGTTTGTGTGAAAAATAAGATGTTTATGAAAATGTTTTATAGTGTTGAATATATTTTTTATTTTGTTTGTTTAATTATTAATGTATTATTTGTTGTGTTGCGTATGCAAAACAAAGGATCTATAAGACTTGTATCTTATGATCCTGAATTCGAAAAATGGAAAAAAATCAAAAAATAGAAAGAACCTGAAAAACTAGAAATGGAAATGGAAAACATTCAAAATAATAAATCATCATAAATCATTGAGGGATTATGTAACCCTACGACAGATGAAATTCACTCAAGTATACAAACCCGTATCGTAGAAGCGGACTTGTTTGAAATAAATCCATAGATAATCTAACTAGTGCAGAACAACCAGTTTGGGGGAACTCCTTCGAAGGATCCCTATTTAAACATATCAATTTTTTTAGAAATTTGTGCTACATTTTGTTATAACGGCATGTCAGAAGATGTTGTTAGACTAAGTCTTTTTTTCTTTCTCACTAAGGGATAAGGCTAAAATGTGGTTATACTCATTAGCACCTAGCTCTATTAAAAATTGGGATGAGTTAACTTCGAAATTCTAAGCTAATTATTTTCCACCTTCAAGAATTACTAAACCTAGAAACAGTATTATCTCATTTTGTCAGTATAAAGGGGAATCAATATACGAAACCTATGAAAGATTTAATGAACTCTTAAGTAAGTGTCCACACCATGCTATGCCCGATTGGATAATCATTCAAACTTGTTACAATGGGTTAGTAGGATCCCTTAGGTCTATAATTGACGCTGCTGCTGGTGGATCATTAATGTCAAAACCATTTGATGTAGCATATGCGTTAATTGAAGAAATGGCTACAAATGAATTTTAGTGGCCCTCTGAAAGAAAAAATCCTAAAAAGGTAGCCACTGTTCATAATACAGATGCATTTGCAATTCTTGCATCTCAGGTTGCTACAATATCAAGGAAGTTCATTAGGGAATATGATTTATTCTAACTTATCGTATGAGACTTTAAATACCATAAACAACTAGTATTCTAACTTTTACAACTCAGGTTGGAAGAACCATCCTAATTTTAACTGGTATCATACTATTTGGGGTGGAAACCAACAATGGGAAAATAATCATGCAAATCCTAATGGAAGTTGGAATAATCAAGGGAACACAAACTATAAACCTTAATATCCACCAAATTCTAACAATGATCACAATTTGAGGATAAGAAGATGTCTATAGAATAAGTGGTATTGTAAATGGGAAACCACTTGCAAGGTCAAAATGCTGCGATTAGAAACATAGAGAATCAACTGGGACAAATTGTCAATTCACTTAGCAATAGACCTTAAGGAACACTTCCTAGCAACACTGAGATTAACCCTAAAGAGAAAAATGATGAACAAATAGACATTGTCCAATTAAGAAGTGGAAGAGAGACAGAGGGTGTGGTTAGAAAAGAGAAAGAAGTTGTGAGAGAAACAAAGGAAACCAAAAGACCTAAAGAACATGTTACTAAGGATCTTGAAAAATTAATATTTCCAACTAAAATCAATATAGAAAGACCACCACCTCCATTTGCTCAAAGACTTAGACAACATGAGTTGGATAAACAATTTTCAAAGTTCATGGAAGTACTTAAGAAGTTAACAATAAATATTCCTTTGTTGAAGCTTTGGAATAAATGCCAAGTTATGAAAAGTATATGAAGGAGATATTAAGCAAGAAAAGGAAGTTTGGGGATTACAAGATAATTGCACTAAGTGAGGAGTGCAGTGCTATAATTCAGAAAAAGCTTCCTCAAAAACTTAAAGATCTTTGTAGCTTAATGATACACCTAAAATATATAGTGTTTTAAGACACATTTTTATACCTATTTTTTAGATATTACGCTTTAATGGAAGTTATTTTTATTTTTTTCTTACAGATATAAGTAAAAATGAAAAAATGCTTAAAGGAGTGAGAAAGGATCAAATTTGGAGAAAAAAGGTGAAAAATTGCGCAAAAGTTTTTTGGCGCCTAAGCGCAATTAAACAGAGAAGGCCGCGCCTAAGCGCCAGTGGCAGTTACTAGACAAGAAAATTCAGTTTTCACATATTTCAAAGAGGTTTTTTTAGGCACCCATTGGCTTAATCAGTGGTTGTAACCACCATGGATGAAAATTATCGTGGAAGGATGCATCTCTTAGGCAAATACATCGAATCAAGACACATTTTGAAGAGATCCTAAGGCACCTCTTGGAAAACTATAAAAGAAAAAAGAGAGGACTTAGAAAAGAGTCCTGAAAATATTAGCAAGTTTTGAAAGTTATTTTCTGGGGGTTAGTTCGAAGAGATTTTCAGGAACCACTTTTTATTTAGTTTATCCTTTTTATTATTTTGTTTTGAGTGGTTGTAAAAGAGAAGAAATTCGAAGGAACTTCAAGAGTTTGGTGGAGGACTTGAGATAAGTTTATATCTTTTTGATTTAGACTACTTTTGGTTTTAATCGAGACTTGTTTTTGGTTTGACGATGATTTCTTCTTTTAAACAAAGTTTGGTTTTGTTTTATCTATAGATTCTGAGTAATTTTTGTTATATTTCTTCTTCAAATGATAAGTAATTAAGTTTTGGATGAAAGTTGTGGAGAGTAGTGATCTTTAATGTTGCAAGAAGTTGTGATGATTTAAATACATGCACTTCATTTACTTCTTGATTTAGTCAATCCAGATATTAAAATTTGTTGTGAGAACATGTAAGAATGGGGCTGGTATTGTCTCAGTCAATAATTGGAAAGAATAACATGAGGTTTTATGAATGAGAATGTAGTTCATATGATTGAGTGCAAATAAATAATGAAATATTCATTGATGGGTGTAGAGTTAGAGGACTTTAAAGTGACAGGTTAAAGCCCCCAACTTGGTTTATTATTTTAGGTTCTGATAAGAGAATGTTAGCCCCCAGGTGGAGGGGATCAAGGGAACTTTATAGTGAGAGCTAGTATCGTCCCTGCCCAGCCGGTCTTTAGAACTATTCAAACTTTAAATTTGTCAATATTCTTTATAGCATCTCTAGTAAGGCTAAAGAATATTATTGCTTCTATTTGGTACAACACAATTTGCACACTTCCATAACATAATTCCAATTCTTATTACTGATTGATGATAAGAAGAAAGATATTTTCATATTAAATACTTTTCTTCTACAAAAACTGTAGTTATCTTATTAAGTTTTTATTGTTTTGTTAAAATATCAAAAATACCAAAAAAAATTTTAAATTTTAAAATTCCTATAAAAATCATTTTTAGTTTAAGTAATTATCTTATTAAAAATAGAAAAACTTTCTAAAAAGTGCATATTGTAAGTCTTCCTTGTGGGTTCGATATTCAGTCTTAATCAAAAAGTTCTATATTACTTGATAACGATACATATACTTGTAAGTAGTATCCAATATAAATATATATAAATTAAAAAGTTAAATTCTTATTTTTCTTCAGGATCAAGTTTTTTGTTTTGTTGCAAAAAAAGGAAACATAAGTGAAAAATACCATCAGAACTATTGTTATAATGTGCATAAGCATTAACTATTCAGGGATCAAGTTTTTAGCGCCGTTGCCTGGGATTAAAATCTTCAAGTAGTGGTGTCAACTTCATAAATCCTTACATATACAAAAAATCGAGATCACTTAAAATGTTCCTTGTGCAATTGGAGAAAGATTATGTGGAAAAGCTTTATGCAATTTAGGATCGAGCATTAATGTGATGTCTCTATCAAATTTGGAATGTTAAGTTTAGCCAATATTTCTCCCACTACTGTAACCCTTCAGTTAGCAGATCGATCTATCATTTATCCAAAAGGGATTATAGAAGACGTGCTTGTTAAAGTTGATCAATTTATCTTTCCTACGGACATTATTGTATTAGATATGGAGGAAGATAAAGAAAATCTAAGTATTTTAGGGAGGCCTTTTCTTATTACTGAACAGGTTATGATAGATGCACAAAAAGGAGAGTTCACTATGAATATTAATAACTATTAAGCCACTTTAATGTTTTGAAGGCTATGAAGTATCTAGCTGAGAGAAAAGATGATGATTGTTTTTGGGTCGATGAAATTGATTATCTAAGTAAAGACTATTTCCAAGAAATTTATGAGAGTAAGTTAACAGATGAGATCGAAATGGACTTTCATGATGATTTGAAAATGTTGTTTAAATAATATTGTATGCATGTTTAGAAGAGGTGTGAAATGATGGACGTTACCGAAATAGTAAAATTTTAATTCCATCTGTTGAAAAATCTCATGAACTTAAGATGAATGTACCCCATACAATTTTAAAGCCTATCTATTTAGGGAATTCATTTACACTACCAGTCTTTATATCTTCAAATTTGAATCAATCACAAGAACCTGAATTGAATGATGAAATCAGTAAAAGTTCTCCTAAGAAAAGGTTATTCAAAATCACTGAATGGCATATTCTGTGGTATACAGACAAAATGAATGAGATTTTGATGTTGGGGCAACCATAGAAAAAATTTGATACATCGGGTCGATGTTATACCAAGCGCTTCGTGGGAGGCAACCCATGGTTATCTTTGTTATCTTTTTATTGTGATTGTTGTTATGTTGGATTGGATAATAGTGAGATGTTGGACTTTGATCTATGTTTAATATGTAAGAGTGGATTGGATTAATGTTGTAAGGTAATTCTTTCGTCATGACTAGATTTGTATATGATTTCTGGTAGTAGCAGGTTGACGAGTCTGTTACGACTTAGTTCTTAACCGGAGTTGAGCATTACCTTGAATCATGTAGTGTTTGGACTTGAGACTCTCCATGTAAACTCTATTACTTCCTATCTGAGCATTACCTTGAATCATGTTATGTTTGGACTTGAGATGCTCCATGTTATGTAGTGTCGTGAACTTACTTAGTGAACAACATCTAGATGAACTGCACTATATTTACCAGATTGTGTATGCATTAGACTTAGAGAAAACCTGAAATTGGTAACACATGAAGTAATTCTAGTCCATGGGTGATAATGATACAAGGTTTTATAATACACCCACTTTATTAGTGTAGTTTCTTCTGTTAGAAATTGAAAGTAAGGAGGGGAAATGTGAGTAGAGGGGAGATCAAATTAAGCTCAGTTGTTGTTTGTTTATGAATCTGTGAGTCTATGTATTGGAGTTTGTGTGTCTATGTTTGTAAGTCAAGTTAAATGAGTCTTTATAGATGACAAAACTTATCTCAATATTTTAAACTTGTTAGCATCCAGCAATTCCTTTTGGAAGTTTAAAATGTGTTAATGTTTAATCTTCAGTTTGTACCTGTTCTACTATTTAAAACTCCTTTATAGTGTTATGTCAAGCATGTTTAGGCTAGATTTAATTTCTACTGCAATATTTTTTCATGTGTTATTTGTTGATATTTTTGTAGGATGTGTAGTAAATTGTAAAAGTGATATTTCCTTGCTGCATATTTTTGTATTTCATTGACACACATGTTTGAGCTTAAGTTTGGGGGGGAAAGAAAAATATTTCAAATTTAAACCTTACTTGTTTTCAAAATTATTACAAATAATTTTTTTATTTTATTTATAATTATTATTGTTATGTGGAGTCATCTTAAGGATGTTAAAATTTTAAATATAGAAAAGGAGTAGGAAAACTTAGTTGATATTTTTAGTGAAAAGGGTGAACCTAAAGTTAAGGATATTTAGTTTAGAACTTGGAAAAATGAATAACTATCTTTAGTAGGAAAAATTATATCTTTTAAAAAATTAAAGATTCTTAGAATTCTTATTTTCAACATTTAAGGCTCTCTTTGAAAGTATTTAAAAAAAAATATACATCTTTTCAAGTGAAGGAAAGTAATAAGTTTTAACTTTAGAGGAGGATAGTACTATTCACGATTATTTAAGGACTTCTCTAGATATAGTAATCCTCACATACAAAAAAAGAAGAAAATAATAATAATAATAATAATGGATCAAAAAGATCCCGAAGAAAAAAAAGAATAAAGTAAGGAGAAGCTATAGGAGAAGTCTTAATCAAAAATTGGTTTCATTTGACACTTTCTAGAGTAAAGAGCTTAGAACAATCCTAAGATTTATTTTTATACTTATATTAGTAAAAATTATTTTTAAGAGAGTTCTTAAGTCTAGAAAGTAAAGTTCATAGAATCCAAAGTTTAAAAAATCTGCATATATTTCTGAACTAGATAGGAAAATAAATTTCCATGTTTGATGATAAATACTGTAGACCCTGGGTAGTCTGAATCACTAGAAGTTCTTCTAATTTGAACTATCACATTTTTATAATTTTAACAATTCTAAGGGATGACCCATTAACTCTAATCTACTTAAGTTATTTTAAAAATGTAGTATGTTTAAGTTTGGGGGATTTTGATACGCTTAAAAATGTACTATTTTTCATGCTTCATTTTATAATAATATTGCACTTTAAAGGTATATTTTCTTGTGTTTTTGGTGGTAGGTACATCAAATTGAAGAATTTGGAGTGATTAGAGCAAAAGGAACAAAAATGGACCAAAACGAGCAAATCGGAGCAAATCGGGTCGAACCAAAGCACACCGGAGCCAAGGGGACCTAAACCGGACACTTAAGTGCTTGTGCCTGGTGCTTAAGCTTCCAAAATGGTGCTTAGCTGGCACCAGATAGAGAGGGGGGCGCTTAAGCGCCCAAAAATGATGCTTAGGCGTCGGTGACGGTTTTCAACATATCTTCTAGAATATATGTCAGATTTGAATGATTTTTGAACCGCTGCTTCGTGCATCTCTTAGGGACTTCATTGGAAATGAGAAAAGGGACTTTCTAGAAGAATTTGGGGTGGTTATATGGAGTTTTTAAGTGACACTTTAGGCACCATTTGGAAGACTCATTGAATCTGGACAGTTTTGAAGAGACACTTAAGCATCTCTTGGGAAATTATAAAAAAAGGCTTGAAAATGCTTTTAAAATAGCTCTAAGACTCTTGAATTAATTAAAAGAGGAGAAGAAGACTTGGAGAAGAAGAGAATAAGGCTTGGGTGTGAGCCCCAAGCGGGGCGGCAAGGTGAGAGAGAAAAAGAGAGTGAGAGATATCTTCTTTTCTTTTCATTTTGTTCTTGGAGAGGATTGTAAGGAGATTGCTTTTGCTATACAAGAAAAGTTAGATTTCTATCAGATATAAGTATTTTGATTTTATTTTAATTTGAATTTATTACTTTGTTTGTATGTTTTCAAATTTTTCTTCAATGAAAAATTCATGTTGTTTCTCAAGGTGTAGCGAATAGTTTTCTTTACTCTTCCCTCTTGTAATGAATTAGTATGCATGTGTAGGATATAGAATAGAGTAGAGTGAGAATATATTGTGATGATTTTACTTTGTTCTTCATTTACATGTAAAATTGATCAACTTGCATGTTAAAATATGTTGTGAGAACATTTAAGATCCCAGATGGTATTGTCTCAATCAACTGTGGTAGAATCACATCAGATTGTATGGATGAGAATGTAGTCCATATATTTAAGTGCAAATAAATAGGGAAATAATCTTTAAAGAGTGTAGAATTAGAAGACTTTAGAGTGACAGGCTAAAGCCCTTAATTTGGTCTATTATTTTAGGTTTTGATGTGAGATATTAGCCTCCAAGTGGACGGATAAAAGGGAACTCTAGAATGAGAGCTAGTATCTTCCCTGCCTAGCCCGTCTTCAAAACTATTCAAACTTTAGATTAACCAATATTCTTTATAACATCTCTAGTAAGGGTAAAGAATATAATTACTCCTATTTGTCACAATTTCTGTCACTACTTGTTTTACTTTTACACATGTCACTACTTTCATTGCATGAGGAAGAGTACTTTTAATATATTAAAAACCCCACTTTCTGATTTTCACTAAGTATTTTAATTTAGAAGTAGAAGTAGTATTGTAATAATAATTGTAGAATAAATTAAAAATTAAACTTTTATCGACCTTCCAAGCTAGGGCGTGTTATTCTAAACTAGAATTTCTCTTGAAAGTCCTCGTGATTAACCTCGATCTCCATGGGATCGATATTCGGGGCTTAATCAGAAAGCTTTATATTACTTGATAACAATACGCATACTTACGTAGAATCCCTAGAAATATAATTGAAATCTTACTTTGCTTGGGATCAATTTTTTGGTGTCATTACCGGGGATTAAAATCTTCAAGTTATGGTGTCAACTTCTTAAATTCTACATATAAAAAAGAATATCGGGATCATCTGCTTAGTGCGTCATAAATCCTCAACCTATCTTTAGGCATTTGTATAGCTTGACTATACAATACAAGCCCTAACTCGTTTTAGGATTCTGAGGTTGTCATCCGTCACGACCTAAATCCTCACATCTTCTAATTTGTTTGTGAGATCGTCTTGCATGAACGTAAGCCCTAATTAATAAAATTGGCAAGATTAAACATTTAAATGATTCTTATTGAAATTGAAGCCAAACCATAGGATAGCTTGGGTAGCCATCGAGGTTCTCCTCAGGATCTGTGGCATCCCATTGTTCTTCTTCCTTTGGCTTCCATAATAAATGTTCCAAATTTGAGTCATTCCTCTTTCACACCTCTTTGTTCGTTCTCTTTGAAAAGTCATATCCTTTGAAATTCTTGAAAAACATTATCTCCTGATTTTTTATCGAGAGTTCTCTTAGATGACTTAGGTTATCTAAGATTTAATTAATTATAGGAAACTTTCAAGAACCCAGCTGAATATAAACCCTATTTAATTTTTCATATAAAACAAAGGAATTTATCAGTCAACATAAGAAAATGGTTTTCATAGACTTAAACGGTTGTCATAAATTCTTTAGTTTATTTAATCAAGCCTTACTAGTAAGTAGTTACTTGTGATATTAGGCTCGTTTATTTGAACTACTAAGGATATGAGATCAATTCGGTCTTATATTTTCAAAATTTAAAGTAATNGCTGGCTCCCAAATCACATAAAGCTCTTCCATAAAAATTTTCACCAATAGCACATGGTATAGTGAAACTGCCGGGATCTTTTAATTTTTTAGGAAGCTTTTTCTGAATAATTGCACTATACTCTTCACTAAGTTCAATAGTTTCATTATCCGTGAACTTTCTTTTCTTGTTCAGAATATATTTCATAAATTTTACATAATTGGAATCTACTCTAAAGCTTCTACGAAGGGAATATTTACCGTTAACTTCTTAGAATTTCTAAAAATTTGGAAAATTGTTTATTGTGTTTAAGCTTCTACGAAGGGAATATTCACCGTTAACTTCTTAATAATTTCTAAAAATTTTGAAAATTGTTTATTCTCTTTATTGTGCTTCAATCTTTGAGGAAACGGTGATGGAGGTTTCTCCACAGTAATTTTCATTGGTGTAAATGGGTACTCTAAATCTGGGTACTCATGATCCTTTTTTTTTCGGTATCCAATTCTTTTTCACTTCATAATTTTATCGCTTTGATTTGTTATTTTCCTTGATCTTTAGCATTTGGTTCCACAGTACTAGGAAAAGGTCCTAATGTTTGGTTACTAAGCACAGTAGCGATATGTCCCAATTGGTTTCAATATTCTTAATAGCAGTTCCTTGATTTTGTAATTAATTTCCTTGAATTAGTAATTGATTTCCTTGATTCTGTAATTATTGACTTATGTTCAATATCAGCTCCTCCATAGACTACTTCTTCTCCTTAATTTGAGTATTATTGTTAAATCCTAGAGGATAAGGTCTATAGTTATCATTTCCTTGATTGGATGAATTTCCTAATGGGTTCACTGGGTTGTTTGCCCATTCTTGATTTGTAGAAGAATTGTTAATCCAATTAAAATTTGGATGATTATTCCAACCTGGGTTATAATAGTTCGAATAAGGGTTGTTGGGACTATTAATAGCATTTAAAGTCTCATACGGATGATTCTTCCAACCTGGGTTATAATAGTTCGAATATGGGGTTGTTAGGTCTATTAATAGCATTTAAAGTCTCATATGAAAGTTGAACATCCACAAATTGCCCATATGAATTCTCTTCCATCATAGGAGGTGTTGGAGAATAATTCATACCATAATGATCTAATTTATTTAATATTGCACCAATCTGCGAAGCTAACATAGATATTGCATCAGAATCATGGATACTAGCTACTCTTTTAAGATTTACGCATTTAGAGGGCCATTGAAAATTGTTGGTAGCCATCTCTTCTATTAATGAATAAGCCTAATCAAAAGGTTTTGACATTAACGAACCACCCCAAGCAGCATCTACAATCAATCTAAGAGATCCCATTAATCCATTATAAAAAGTTTGAATTATCAACCAATCTGGTAACGAATGATGAAGGCACTTCCTAAGATTATAAAAAGTTTGAATTATCAACCAATCTGGTAACGAATGATGAGGGCACTTCCTAAGAATATAAAAAGTTTAAATTATCAACCAATCTGGTAACGAATGATGAGGGCACTTCCTAAGAAGATCTTTAAATCTCTCCCAGATTCGTATAATGACTCTCTATCATTCTGACAGAACGATGTTATGTCATTTCTAAGTTTAGTAGTTTTAGATGGAGGGAAATATTTAGATAGAAATTTCTATGAAAGTTCTCCCCATGTTCTAATAGATCATGGTGCTAACAAATTTAGCTACATCTTAGCTTTATCCCTCAGTGAAAAAGAAAAAAAGATCTAACAGCATCGTTTGAGACTCTGTCATATTTTAAAGTAGCACACAGTTCTAAAAAACTAGCGAGGTGTAAGTTCGGATCATCATTAGTGTATCTCTGAAATGATTGTTTTGCACCATTTGGATAATAGCAGGCTTAAGCTCAAATGAATTAGCAGTTACATCAAGATTTTGGATAGATAAGTGAATTTCATCTGGTGTAGGATTTGCATAATCTCGTAGGGGTCTGGGTTGTTGTTCATTCTCTATTCCTTGATTGTTCATATTATTTTCCATTATATCAGAATTTCTAGGTTTTCAATCTTCTAATCCTTCTAATAGTGCGTTCTAATTCTGAATCGTAGGGTATAAGATTTTCAGGACCAAATTTACGCATATAATTTGAAATCAGTACACAGTAACATAATTAACTAAATATAAAAATAAGATGCAATTCAAGTAAAAATTTTTCTAATAATCCTAATTTGTCTCTTACTCTAATAGTGATTTTACTCACTTACTCCCGGCAACGACGCCAAAAACTNATATATATATATATATATATATATATTCAAATGATTTTAATTTATTCACAATCCATATACTCATTGTAAAGGAGAAGGATGCTTTCTTAAATTTGAACATTCCATAAAAAAAACTTTATTTAGTTTTCATAATTTTACTTTTGAAAGTTTAGTTTTTTAAATGATTTAACTTTGTCTTTCAACTGCTTTTTAAATACCATTCACTTTAGTAATTAATATTCAAACTTCGTACTTTACTTTTATTTTTGTATTTTTAAATTATAAAATAATTTTAAGACTTTACTTATAGGTTTTTTCAACTTCCCTATGGGATCGATATCTAGATATCCATTAGAGCCCTTTATTACTTGAGTGATACATTTACTTGCATTTATTTTAAAGGGGATTTAATAGTTTTAAAAAGATTTTTAAAGATAAACTATTTTCATAAAAGGTATTTTTGTTGGGATTATATTGCATATTTATTATTATATCTGCCGTGTGTATTTTGTAATAATATTCAATAATGTTAAAGTCAAATTTGTCAACGCAAATATACGTGTCGCATAGTAAAATATTCAATAATTGTAAAGTCACACTTATCAACGCAAGTATATGTATCGCTCAAGTACTACGGGGCTCTAATGGAGTCCTAGATATCGATCCCATAGGGAGTAATATTAGAACTACAAACTAAGACTTTTCTAATGGAGTCCTAGATATCGATCCCACAGGGAGTAATATTAGAACTACAAACTAAGATTTGGGAGTCCTAGATATCGATCCCACAGGGAGTAGTTTAGAATTACAGACTAAGACCTTAGAAAAATAATACTTTAATCACAACAACGACATTCAATTTGGAGTCCTAGATATCGATCCCACAGGGAGTGTTTTAGAATCACGGACTAAGACTTTTAGAAAAAGTAAGACTTTAATCACAACAACGATGTTCAATTTGCTTATTGTCACTAATAGGCAATTGAAATAAATAGATAATTTTAATAACTAATAAATAATTAATGATAACACTAATAGGCAATTGAAATAAATAGATAATTTTAATAACTAAAAATAACTAATGATATAAAGTAATAGACAATTGAAATAAATAGGTAATTTTAATAACTATTAAATAACTAATGATACTAATGAAGGTTTAAAGAAAATTTTAATAACTAATAAATAACTAATGATATAAAGTAGGGTTTAATTGTGATATTCACTATATAAGAAAGCATCTTTCTCCTTATCAAGAAATTATAGTGAATGGTTAAAATGAATTAGTTCAATTTATATTGTGTCAAATAGGAGTATACATATTTTTTACCTTTTGGTCCAAGCATAAAGAACATTTTCTGCGGCTAGGCTGGGAGGATACCGGCTCTCACTTCAGAGCTCCCACGTTCCCCTCACCTGCGGGCTAACATCTACACATCAACAACCAAACGATAAGACTAAATTGGGGATTTTAGTCTGTCACTCTAAAATCTCTAATTCTTCGCCCGATAATAATATTTCCTTATTTATTTGCACCCAACTTCCAAGGGCTTTGACCTCCCTGAATCTTGAATGTAACCTTCACTTTAGTTGTAAAAATCAACATATTTTAACAAATCAACTGGCCAGATTGAAAATAAATTAAGATCTAAGTGAAAAGATCATCACAATTTTCTAAATATTTTCATGGCTTCACCAATTCAAATCAACATTTAACAAATCTCGAGATAAGGAGAAAGACAGAGAAAACTACTCAGATCTCATGGGGAAAATACAACAAAAATCGGAATTCATATATAAAATAAAAGTCATACAAACTACAGCAAGTAAATAACTTATCTATAATTTCTCCCCAAGAACACTCCTTGAAGTTCCTCTGAATCTCTTCCCTTCTTTACAATACACGGAATTCCTTTTCCATGTAGCAAGGAGGAAGAAATATCTCACTTTTTTTCCACTCTTACAATCTCTCAAAGAAATCCTCACAATTGTTACACACTAATGGAACCTCTCTAACCTCCAGGACCTCTAGCACACTATCTCCCCTCTCATTTTTAGGCCTAAATGTTCTTTTGAAGTTGTAGATGAGCTTTCCCAAGAGTTGCCTAAGCATCCCTTCAAAATTTGGCCTTATCTAAATCTTGAGTAGACATAACCATCGATCTCATCGTCGCCGGCCTCGAAGGCGCCGTCGACGGGCTTCTAGATAATTTTTGTCCTGTAGTCTCGGGAAAATCTCGCTATCGGCATCGTCGAGGGCGTCGTCGGCGGCCTAGTTCAAATCTTCACATTTTGGTCTTTTTTGCTCCGAATTCGCTCCTTTTTGCATCTTTTTGCTCCAATGACCCTAATTCTTTATTCTTGCAACAAAACATCAAAAATAACTTTCTTTAAAGTGCAATATCATCAAAAACAGAAATGTCAACATATTTTTATTTGGTCAAATTCCTACACAAACTCTATACTAGAGGAAAGTGACATTTTGAGGAGGTTTTTTGGATTCTGCTGAAGCTTCCAATAACACCCAATTAAGGCCTCACCTCTTAGGCAAATGCATTATTCAAAAATCCGTAATTTTAGCCTTAATTTCATTGATTATGAAGTGGACTTTTGTTTCATGCTTGATCAACCTTATAGATAGGTTTGCCTTGAATAGATGAAGTTATAGGACTAAACCCCGTGTGATTTAGTTGAGTATCGAGTTAGATCTTAGTTCTAGAATTTGGGTGGTTCTCAGGTTGAGTCACTTGAGGATGATGAACTGATGTAGTCCATTCGTGTGTGCATTGATTGAATGGCGTAGGAGGAGTCAGATGAGGGATCAATTCATAAAGCACGAGTCACGTGGTAGTGTTGACCTCATTTTTGGTTTAGGTCTAGTCTTTCTCTTTAGTAGCCTAAGGTATAGCCATAAGACTTCCTATTGACTATTCTTAGAGAACTAGAAAAAGGCACCCTCACAAATAGAAATTCTAAACTCTTCTTTACTCAACTTGAAGTTCCACATATTGGTCCTAAACTCTAGCACTTAGTAGGTTGGGTCATTATAGGGGAGCTCAAGAAGAGTTCCTATAGGACTGTTGGACCTTAGGGTTGATCCTTGGTGTTGTTCTAGAGCTAAGGCACTCACTTCACTCACAATCACTCACTACCCTAAACTCATAATTTCTTAACTTTGGTCCCTTGAGCCTTTGGGAAACTCATGTAGATGTTCCCCTAAACCTACTATCCCTAGGCTAGGGATTAGCTAAGACCAGTACATAGAGGACCCAAATGGGGTTTCCATTTCCAATGACTTACTTTTGGTGGTTAGTTCCCCAATTTTGCCCAAAATACTCAGCCTGACCTTTTGCCCATAAACTTACCCAAATTACCTAAGTACGCCAAAATTCCCAAACNTTTACTCAACTTGAAGTTCCACATATTGGTCCTAAACTCTAGCACTTAGTAGGTGGGGTCATTATGGGGGAGTTCAAGGAGAGTTCCAATAGGGCTATTTGACCTTAGGGTTGACCTTGGGTGTTGGTCTAGAGCTAAGGCACTCACGTCACTCACAATCACTCACTACCCTAAACCCAAAATTTCCTGACTTTGGTTCCTTGAGCCTTCGAGAAACTCATGTAGATGGTCTCCTAACCTACTAGCCTTAGGCTAGGGTTTAGCTAAGACCAGTGCATAGAGGACCCAAATGGGGTTTCCATTGGTCCATGGCTTATTTTTTGTGGTTAGTCCCCAATTTTACCCAAAATACTCAACTTGGCATTTTGCCCCTAAACTCTCCCAAATTACCTCAGTACCCTTGAAACCCTAAATTTGGCCAAAATTTCTAAATTTATCCAAAATACCCAAAATTGTTCAAAAATTGTTTAAAACATTTTGAAAACACCCAAATTACCCAAAATCACCAACAATTGCCAAATTACCAAAATGGCCCTCACGACCCAAAATTTCAAAAATTCTAAAAAATCCCAAAAATTTTGAAAATATTCTAAATATTCTCTATTTCATTTTTTTCAACTACCACATGACCCAATTTGGCCAATTTGACCATCTTTGACTAAGACCCCCAAATTTGACTTTAAAGGCTCAAATTTCCCCAAATTCAACTCAAATGTCCATCAATTTGATCCCAATCTCCCCAAATTTCAATCCCAAACACAAATTCACCTTCAATGTGACCAAAATAAATCAAATCCAAGCTCAATTGGCCTATGCTTTGAGCCTAATTTTGATTTAGATCAAAGCCCCAATTTTTTGAATGCCTTAACCTCAAAATTGGCACCCAATTTATGTTGAAAACTCTTCATGAGGTTCCTATTGACCATTTTCAACAATCAATTTGGACTTATCCCAAGGCTAACCTAATCTAGACCCAAGTCTAGCCCAACATGCCCAAATTTACCAAATCTCCAAAATCCTTCAAATTAACCCTCTAATTGAACTCAAAATCCTTTTCATCCTTCACCAAAATTGTTCATTACAATCTCCTACATCAAATGCATCAATCAATTGGGTAAATTGACATGGGTAGCCTAGCCCAAACCCAAGTTTTGGTCATTTGCACCCACTTGGACCCATGCACTAAATGTAGCCTAACCACCTCTAAGCCATCAAATTAATGACTCCACAGCCATTATTTGGACCCTAAGACTGAGCCAAAACTCACCTAACCACCTAAGCAAGCCATGGATAAATGGTCCCTTAAATAAAGGGATTTCATGCCATAATTTCTTAAGCTTGAGTTTCTTTTTGCCAAAACTAAACCCAAGCCCATTAAATTGCTATGACATATTCCCCTGGGTTCCCTAGACACCTAGCCACCTCCCCCTGTCATGGTCGGTCGGCCTACTGGCCGGAAAACATGAGGCCGAGAGCACCCAACTTAATTTAAAATTAAATTAAGTCTTGCTGATGTGTCCCACTGCCATTGGTCACTTGGGATCTTTTTCTCCTCATCAAGGAAGTTAATCCCAACCCCTAGCTTGCTCTGAGAGTGGTCATGGCCCTCGATATTTAAATAGCCATCCCCCACGGCCAAGGGGGGTGCTGAAATTTTCTCTCAAAGGAAGTTCCCAAAGTTTCTCCCCAGCCTTCCCCTAGAATTCCTAGCCTCATCTCCACCAACTTTCAGCTCTAATTTCCCCTCTATGAGCTCAATTTCAGGCTCATTTACAATCCCAAAAACAGAGCATTTTCTGAAACTTGATCAAACTCAGAATTGATAGTTCCCTGAGCTTCCCTAAACCAAAAGAGGAAGTTCCCCCATAAAACCCCCATCCCACAGTCACTTTAACCTAGCTCTAGACCAAAGCCGCACCACCCATTGGAGGAGTTATGAACCAAACCTAAGCTAAGCTTAAATTGGTGCATCTAGAAGGCTTGCCAGACTCCATTGAACCTTCCACAAGCATCTAATTGAGGATAAATCTCTTGGACAGAGGTATGAGCCATTTTCCCCTAAATTCGAGCTTGGTTTGGAACATTGTGAAGCAAACTTATAATTCATGATTGACCAACTGTATGGATTTGTTCCTCTATGTTAGATGAACGTTTAGAAATAAATTCCATGAAATTTCATTGATAATCAAGGAAGAAATTAGGGTTAGAAAACCTACGGTTGCGGGTTTAGGCCAAATGGGGACGAAGACCATACACCGTCAGATCACGCGTGTATTGAATGGATATCTCAGATGCGGTTGGATAACACTTTATTTCATGAACATGTCATCAAACCGGATAGCGCTAGCCAACCGGAGGTGGACATGTGGCCTGTTCAACGCTGTCGAGGTTGACGTGGACAAGTGGGAAAATAAAACATTTTAGGATTTATTTAACTCCTTGAAACTTCAAAAATTCATATCTTAATGTAGAAAAATCACAAAAATAAAACAAAAATACCCACTTGCTCAGTGAATAGAGGAAAAAAATGTGGAATTAGTTTGAAGCCCATTTGATTCATATTTTATTTTTAATTAATTAAACACTATTTTGAGTCTTTTGATTCTCCATGCATGTAGACAATTCACCATGACTTAAAATTTTAGCATGTTGTAGCCTCTATCGTGAGAAATATTTTTTTGATTTTTTCCAAAGTCAGAGGAGACCTCTAGATAGATAGCTATATTTTTCAAGTTTATGTATATTATTTGCTAAAATTAATCATAATAATTAGCATTTTTCTTAGAAAAATCCAAGGAAATTTTGGTAGGTTCACTGTGACTAGAGAACCCTTAAGAAAATTTCTTATGAGTCAAGTCATTCAAAATAAACCTAATTTACCTAAACCCTAAAGCACTAAGGTAATTAATTTTGGAAAATACAAACATCAAAATGACTTTATTTTTTATCTCCACTATTTTTTAAGATCAAGAGAACTCTCCATAAAAATTTCAAAGTATTTTGAGTCCATTTAATGGCCTAAATTGTTTTTTTTTCAAGTTAAATATCCTTTTTGGCACTAAAATGATTTTTAATGATCAAAATATAACTCAAAAAATTATGAAAACTTATTTTTGGAGTACTCTGTGATCAGGAAAATTTTATAAAAATAAAATGGTATTTAAAAAAAACTTCATTTTTGGCCAATTTTTAAATATTTAAAAATTAAAAAATTCATAAAAATCACAAAAATAATAAAATTCATGGAAATATTCTAAATTTTTTTCAAAGTATTCAGAAGTAATTAGAATATTTTTCCTGATTTTCTAAATAAAGATATTGTATTTCGATGCTTAAAATAATTTTTAAAGGCTAAAAAATAGATTTCCACTAAAATAATTCAAATAAATCAAAGAAAAATAAAAAATATATAACATTTAATTCTGTAGGTTTTCTGACCTCAAGGAGGTTTTTCAAAAATACAAAACTTAATTTTCCTATTTAAAATATTTCATGTTTAATAAATACCCCAAAATTTAAAATAATTATAATAATTAAAATAAATTTAAAAAATCATGAATTTTTTTTTTCAAATGTTTCTCTAGTTTAGGTCTACCTTCAGTAAATATCTCAAGTGATTAGGCTTCACGTTGGTCAAGTTAACAAATTTTCNTATATATATATATATATATATATATGTGTGTGTGTGTGTGTGTGTGTGTGTGTGTGTATATATTGAATTTACTAAATCATTGCATTTACTTTTACGTGCATTTGTAGGAATTAGTAAACTTTATTTCTTCGCTTGAATTATTTTAGATATTTTCTATAGTTTTAAGTAAAGTTCTTCTAAAATTAAATTCCTAAATTTTATTTCCTTTCTTCCATGTAGGATCGATATGGGGGTTTTTAAAGAAAACTCTACATTACTTGAAACGATTTGTATACTTGCGTAGTACCCCTAGTGAGAAAACTATTAATCTAAATTTTACAATGTTACATTTGTTCTCACTAGCCGCTAAATATAAATTGGGTCAAGTTTTTGGCATATTAAGAAGCATAAATATCTGAGATATTGCGGGTCGAGTCTCTAGATAGCTCTGTTTATCCTACATAATGGCTCATTTGCATCTATTTCCCCTTTGGTTCATTGTCTTATTTTTTGACAGCTATGTTTCAACATTCATTTTATATTTTTTTTTCTTGGGCATTCTATATTACAACCACTAGCATTGGTTCTCGAATCAGAACTTGATACATGTTTTTGTTCTTCTTCACATATTGGTGGCAAACACAGCTTTTGGTGCTTGATCATTGGCTGATATGTTGTTATCAAAAGCTCAATCATTTCCTTTAATGATTGGCATGAGCCTGGAGGCATGCTATTTTATAGAGGATATCTTCTATGAATCAATATATCTGTGTAGTTTGTGGTATGCTGATTTTAGTTGAAAGCACAAGCTTGGAATTTCAGCAATTTTCTAGCTACAAGCTATCCTTTCTTTTATAAATTAATATTTGTTTGCTATATATTTTTCTCTTTCAGTTTGTACTTGATTTTGTCTTTTTGTTTCAGAATTTTTTATCCATATATTAGTCGTGAAGATTGTTGTTTTGTTGGATAGTTAATGGATGACAAGTAGGTGATGAAGGGCACTGGGCTCCGAGCAGGTTCTCTACAATTAAAGTATTGATGGAAATCCACTTGCCTATAAAGCATTGTCTTATACCAAATTTGAAAATTCTGTTATGTTTCATTATGTTTTACTTTGCTCTTGTCAGCTTTGAATTTGGTGGTACGTATGTAAATCTTCTTTTGGTAATATGTTTTTAAATTTTGTTATGTTTTACATAGTAATTGTGTAGTATGTATGTAAATTTTCTTTTAGTGGTATTTATGTAAATTTTATTATGTTTTTATATAGGTTATGTTGCTCATCAATGCTTGGTTATCTGAATAAAACAGTATTCCCTTGCCAAGTAGGTACTGACACATAATAATTGAGTGTTGTCTATGTAAAAACCCATTGATTTTATTAATGGTCGGTATTGTCTATTTTAATAAGGATATAATTGCATTTGGTATATCTCTGACTCAAAATTGTAATATTCAAAGCTTGAATCATTTAATTTTCTGTAAGATAGTAATGAAATTCTCCCATACATAAACCTTAAAGTTTACTCATTTACAAAACAAAACACTCTTTTCTCAATTCATCAACTTCACCAATAAATATTGAATTTACTCATTTATCAATGTTTCTTTTTCAGCTTAGAAGATTTATTTAGTAATACTTTGTCGTTATTTGCTCCATTCACCGCTTCTAAGGCTTTGGCCTCCACATCCTTCTATGCTTTAGTTTTTTTTATTTTCATCTCTATTTTTTTTATGGTTGGGTGGATTCATCTCCACGCGCAATGGTAGAAGATTTAGAGTTTGTTTAGGACAGCAGCAGATTATTTATAATCTGTTTATTTGAAGATTATCCTGACAATCTAATAATATGCAGACCATCTCTATAAGCTATTTTGTTGTTTGTCAGAGCTTATTCAGAACAACTTATTTGCAACTGTTTCTGGATAAATGTCCATTTTGGCTCTGTTAACTAAATTTGTTTGCAACAAAACTGTCTAGGCAATATATAATTGATACAACAGAAATAGAAAACTAATACTGAACAGTTAAAAAAAATAAAATACAGACCTCACTCACATGTGAGTATCAAAATTTATAAAATAAAGAGAAAAATAATTACAAGTACAACTAAAGTTATTAAGATATTTATTTTAAAACCCTCACGACGTATTTCATCAACTGCATTGTCCTTCTGTGAACCAATGTACCCCGATCACTGTCGGAAGTGAAATATGCTAGAACGTCGACCCAACAGAAGAATCTGCACCTCATTGAAATGTCATTGCGACAACTGTAAAACTGTCTCTCGTAGTTGTGAGCCTGTCGTGACGTGAGTATGGGCGCCTGTAGTCCGCAGTAACACAACACAACTAGGGTTACATGTGTCTATCACCAAAAATTGAGTTCTTGAATGTCTTTAACACAAGGGGGACGAACGTCCTAGGTTACATGTGTATATCACCAAATAAAGTCATCCAGTAGATCCTTGTATACCAATGCACTAAAAAGAAGAGAGGACTTAGGTTGCCCTCTTTAAGATTTCACAAGCAATACCACCGAGACACTAACGTCCTATGCCAGATATGCCCATCACCAAAAAGGACCATCCAATAGATCCTCATAAATAGATGCACCAAAAAGAAGAGAGAATCTCAGTTTTCTTTATTAGGATTTCACATGAAGCACTAAAAAACAGCAATGAACTAGTCATCCAAAAGTACCCAAAAGAACATATTTTTCATCATTGGACTCACGAACCCACAAAAAAAAGAAAGAAAAATAATCTCAAAAATGTGAGTATTATAAATTCATAAGTATCAATGAAACAAGTGAAATACAAAGTAAAACCATAAATTCCAAATTTACAATACAATGAAATACATACGACAAAAAACATATAGTCTGAAAAATAAAGAAGATTAGGTCAATCATCAGCCACAGATAACATATGTGATACAGTCCCTCTCTAAGTAGTCATCTCAGCTCCACCCTCGCCATTCTGAGTGTAAAATTCAGTTGACTCCAGTCATCCTTGGGCATAGAATGCCCAATCAAAAATTCTGAAGGTTCTGGAGAGACATGCATTTGATCATCATCAACCACACTAAATTTTGTATTTGATTGAGAGTGATGTTGTCGGATGAAGTTGTGGTGTGTCGTAGTGGCCACCGCAATATGCACCTATTTAGAAAATGGATATGATGACATATTACATAGGATGACTCATTTCTTCTTCCAAACCCCAAATATTCTTTCAATCACCCCGTATAAGGAAGAGTGTTATTTGTTTCACATTTCTTTTCTACTACGGCTGGTGTAACTTGCACTCTCGAAATCAGGACTATGGTATTTGGTGTTTGGATAGGGCTTCGAGTACCCCTCTGCATGGGATATCCAATATCCACTTAATAATATTTCCCTATTATGAAAGAAACTATTAGTGACAAATAATACATATAACTAATATCTTTAAATAACTAAACAACCTGAAGACGGGTGAGGGAAATGATGCATACTATTCTTAGTTGCATATGCAAAAAGACGACTCTCATGTGCACTCTCTTCCCATCCATCCATTATAAATGTGAAGCACATGTTGAAGTCACATACTGCCATGACATTTTGGCAAGTTAAACTACTCTAACCAATGTATACCACCTTTTCGTGGCTTGGTAGTCGGACATCAACGTGCATACCGTCAATTGCCCCAATACATTTCTGCTTAGTATCATTACAAACTAATTACATTATGAAGTGAATGTAACACAGTAATAACACTTACCTTGAAATATAGCATGTAACAAGAATCATTAGCAATTTGTTATGGAGTAGTAGCAAATGATGGATCCTCTAGCTTAATGATGTGTGATGCTAAGCTAACAAGTGCTTGCAGACCTTTAGAGAAGTATCAGCCCATTGTTTATGAGGAATTTTGAAGTCGCTCCATAGTTCTTCTAACTAATTCATTCTGAGATAGAATGTACATTATTATTGTCGACACCTCATTAGTTGTCGTTCTAGAAGAGCCTTAGAGGCCATGGTTAAGACATAACTCGTAAAAGAGGTCCATAAAAATGGATGCAGACATGCAAAAAATATTATTGAACCTTATCGGATGTCTGAAAAGCATCTCACCCGCCCATTTATCCCGAATAAATGAGGACCTCATGTGTGGTGCTTGAGCAATGATAGAGCGGTAGTACTCTGACAACAATATGGTAATCGTTGCAGCCCATGCCAATATTTTACTCGCTCTTGTTGTCGATTCATCCTAAGGAAATAAGTTGTTAAGATAAAAGAAAGTGTGGAAAATTAATAACATCAAAATGTAATGACAAAAATATCAATGATTTTAAAACTAATGACCTCACTTTTGGTTGAGGTTTAGTTTTTCCCTTTAGTAGCCTAGGGTCTAGCCGTAGGACTTTCTTATTGACTATTCTTAGAAAACTAGAAAAGGAACCCTCACCATTAGAAATTCCAAACTCGTCTCTACTCAACTTGAAGTTCCACATATTGGTCCTAACCTTTAGCACTTAGTAGGTGGGGTCACTATGGGGGAAACTCAAGATGAGTCACCCTTAGGACTGCTGGACCTTAAGGTTGACCCTGGGTGTTGGTCTGAAGCTAATTCACTCACTACATTCATCTACTCTTACAATCACTCACAACCCTACAAATTTCTATCCTAGATCCCTTGATCTTTTGGGATACTCATGTAGATGGTCCCCTAAACCTACCAGCCCTCGCTATGGTTTAGCTAAGACCACTATGTAGAGGACCCAAAATGGGTTTCCATTGGTCCATGGCTTGTTGGTGATGTTTGGTGCCTCAACTCTACCAAAATACCCATCTTGGCCTTTTACACCTAAAACACCCCAAAATTACCAAAATACCCCTCCATAGCCCAAAATCCAAAAAATTCCCAGAAAATCCCAAATATTCCTAATTTCATTTCTCTCAACTACCACATGACCCAATTTGGCCAATTTGACTATATTTGGTCAAAACCCCCAAATTTCCCTTTAAAGACCCAAATTTCCCAAAATCCAACTCAAATGTCAATCAATTTTATCTCAATTGATCCCAATTCCAATCCTAAACTCAAATTCACTTTTTATATGACCAAAATAAACCAAGTCCAAGCTCAATTGGCCCATGATTTGAGCCCAATTTTGTTTTAGGTCAAAACCCCAACTTTGGCCATATTACATAATCTCACCAAATTGAACCCATAGCCAAGTCAATTGGTCCCAATTAATGTTACAAAATCTTCATAACATTCCTATACATAACAATCAACCATTAATTGGCCTTGGTGAAGCCTCATATCCATTTGATTTTGGCTCAAATCTAAAATTCTCAAAATTTAGCCCCAAATTTGCGAAGTCCCAAAATTTTACCCAATTGATATCCTTAACCTCCAAATTGGCATCTAATTCATGTTGAAAACTCTTCATAGGGTCCCCATTGACCATTTACAATAATAAATTGGACTTAGCTCAAGGCTAACCCAAGCTAGACCCAAACCTAGCCCAACATGACCAAATTGACTAAAAACCAAAATTCCCTCAAATTGACCTACCAATTGAACTCAAAATCACTTCAACCCTTCACCAAAAATCTTCATAACAATCATCAACACAACTTTGATCAATCAATTGGTTCAATTGACATGGCTAACCTAGCTAAAACCCAAGTCTTGGAAATTTGCACCCACTTGGACCCATGCAGTAAATGTGACCTAACCACCCTAAAGTCACCAAATTAACTTCATCACAGCCATTAGTTGGACTTAGTGACCAGTCCAAACACCATGAAACAACCTAAATCAAGCCATGGACCAAAGGTTCCCCAAATTAAGGGATCTTATTCCCAAAAATACACATGCTTCATATCTTTGTCAAATCAAAGCACATTTGCATTAAATTGTTGTGATGGATTCCTCTGGGTTCCCTAAGATCCTAGCCACCTCCCCCTGGCCTTCCGACCAGCCTAGTTGCCAGAAGAGCTCAAAACCGAGAGCCACCCCCATGGCACCTCACCCAAATCAAACCTAGAGGCCAGCTCATCCAAATCAAATTGAAGAGCTTCTCTGTCCTTCACCTAAGCACCACAATGCACCAAAACTTGTGCACTGAGAACCACCCCATGACCATTTTATAAAAACTCACCTCCACGACCATGGGAGGGGTGCTAATCTTTCTCAAAGAAAGCCTCTCAAATCACTCACAGAGCTTCCTTGAGATCTACGTAGCCCATTCCAATCACTCCATTGTCTTGATTCCCCCTGTACAACCCTAATTTTAAGCTTAAAAATTAGGGCACAAATAGGACATCTCTCAAAACTCCACCAAACTTTAATTTCTTGTCCCCACACCTTCACAACAGCAAGAGAAGATAAAGCCCATTCAAATTACCCCTGAAATAGCCTCCACCATAGCTCTAGACCAACACCTGAAATCGAGCTTGGTTGAATTCATACCTAAGCCTTACACCAAGACTAGGGACTCAATCCCTAGCCTCCTTGGACCCCAATAAACGTGTCGAGCACCTCTGATTGAAGCCTCCCTTCTAAAGCAAAGGTATAAAACTTCTCCTCCTCTTGAGCCTATTTTGATTCTCCATTTACTTGGGCTTGATTTCGTGACACATTAGCCGCATGGATGTGTTCATCTCACTAAGATGAACATTTAAAAAAAAATTCACTTAATTTGGTCGAGAAATGAGAGAGATATTAGGCCTTGAAGGTGGACGGTTCTCAGCCTAAGCCATTGGGGATGATGACCACTAGCCGTCCGATCGCGCGTCAATCAAATGGATTGCCAAGATGAAGCTGGACAACGCTTCTTCACATAAACAGTGGGACGCGTGGCTGCTGGCGTCAAATAAGAGCGCGTCGCGTGGAGTTTCAAAGCTGCCTAGGATCTACATGGTGCTGCGTGGATAAGTAGAAAAATAAGGCTTTTTCTATATATTTTAACTTTGTGTAGAAAAATCACAAAAATAAAATAAAAATACCCTCTTGCTCAGTGAATAGAGGAAAATAACGTGGAATAAATTTCAAGTCCATTTGATGCATAAAATATTTTTAATTAATTAAACACTATTTAGATATTTAATTCTCCATGCATATTGATACATCACCTTGGCTTGAAATTTTGGCATGTTGTAGCCTCTATCAACGGAAACATCATCTGATTTTTCCAAAGTCAGAAGAGGTTTCTATACAGAGATCCATATTTTTCAAATTTTTTCACATTATTTTCTTAAAATAATCATTAAAATTAGCATATTGATTAAAAAATTCTAAGATAATTTTGGAAGGTTCACTATGACTAGAGGAGCTTTTGGAAATAATTCCATGGGTCAAGTCATTCAAAATGCACTTAAATTTTACAAACACTAATTCACTAAAATAATTAATTTTGGAAAATATAAAAATTTAGATGACTTCATTTTTTATCTTCACTTTGACTTATAATCCATAGAACTCATCATAAAATTTTCAAAATATTTTGAGTTCATTTGACAACTTAAGTTGATTTTTAAAAATAAATACCACTTTTGGCATTTAAATGATTTTTAAAAATCAAAATATAACTCAAAAAATTATGAAATTTAGTTTTTTGAGTTCTCTGTGATCAGGGGTATTTTACAAAATAAACTAATATTTAANAAAAGAATCAGAGAAGAAATGAATCTAAGAGATGAGAATATACAATGAAAAAATAAACAAATTAAAAAGAAACATGAAGAGCTTTTGTAAGTTAATTCTCGTATGATAGGCCTATGGTATATATGCAAAACAAAATCCGATCGAAATACTTCAAAATACAATACTCTTGAAGTGAATTCTTACATAAGTAGCCCATAACTAGAGAACCTAAAAGAACATTTTTTTTCTGGGGTCAAGAGCACTCCCAATGGGATGTTTCCCTTTAGTTAATTACATATTGAGGGATACCTAAGAATACTCTTGATAAAAAGAGTTTTGCTTATATTATCATGACAACTGGTTGAGAGATCACTAAAAGGATGGTTATCTCAAATGAGAAACATCCAGATGCTTTTGGAGCCTATAACCGACTAGAGAATAAAGGATGAATAACTTTGTCCACTATGGATGGTGAATACTTAGGAAGTTGAGCCCACAAAACAACCAAATAATCTTATATATGATCATCCTAATAACTCAAAGCTTACACCAGGCCGTATGGGTGAAGGGTGAATCAATATATTCCAAACAGCTTATAAGTAAAAGGAGCTTATGAGATGACATCAATGATATCAAAAGAATCAACAAAGCTTCAAAAGGGTAATATTTTGGTTCTTTTTTTTTCTCTTTTTTGTTTGGAATTGTCAGGTTTTCTATCGTCGTATAAATTCCTCTTCTGAATAAGTATCTCTTACAGATCATATGGTTAATTCTAAAAGGAAATGAATGAGAAAAAGAAAGGAGATAAAATGATGACAAATAGATTTAAGAAAAAATGCGGAGAGCCTATGTGCGACAAATCTCATGCGATGGGTCAAGAGTGTAGATCTGAATAAGATCAAACCAAAACACCTTGAACCAAATATCCACGAAAGAATACCACATAAGCTGCCCGAACCAGAGGTAAAAATTTATCAATTTGTTTTAGAATCAAGAGTGAACTAAAGGGTTGTATCCCTTTTAGTTAATTAAATCTTAGGAGTTGCGCAAGAGTAATCAAAAGAGTTCTACTACAATTGAGGGATGACTAGAAAGGGTTTCACAAAAGATGGTTATCTCATTAAAATCATTTTGAATTGTAGCAACTTGATTTGTTAGCATTGCAAAAGCATCAGAAGCATGAATATTGGCTACTTTTCTTAGATTTACTTTCTCAGTAGGCCATTAAAAAGTATTAGTAGCCATCTTTTCATCTAAAGTATAAGTGTCATGAAATGGTTTTGATAATAATGAATCACCGGCAACAACATTTATAATAGATTAAGGAGGTCCAGCTAATCCATTATAAAAGGTTTGAATTGTTAACTAATTTGGTAAAGCATGGTGTGCACCTTTCTCAGTAGTTCTTTAAATCATTCTCATGCTTCATAAATATATTCCCTTTTAAACTGACAAAAAGATGTAATATCATTACTAAGCTTCATAGTTTTTCATAGTAGAAAATATTTAGCATGGAATTTCTAAATTACTCCAAGTTCTGATATATCTTGGTGTTATGAAATTTAATCATATCTTAGCCTTATCCTTTAGTTAGGAAAAAAAAAGTCTAAGTCTAATAGCATCATCTGAAATGCCATCATATTTAAATGTAACACATAATTCTAGAAAATTGGCAAGATATAAATTTAGATCTTCAGTTGGTGCTCCCCCAAACTGATTATTTGAAACCATTTGGATAAGAGCAGGTTTAAATTCAAATGAATTAGCCACTATAATAGGTTTTTGAATACTACAATGAAGTTCATCTATTGTCGGCTTTTATAATCTCTTAAGGATCTAAACTCTTGATTAATTTCGGCATTTTGATTTTTTTAGTTTTCCATTTCTTGTAGTTTTTGGTCTTTTTCTGTATTTTTTATTTTTTTTTATTTTTCTAGTTGTTATTTCTAATTCATAATCGTAGGGAACTAGTCCTTCAGAACACAAACTATACATACATTACTAGATAACAATATAAAATAAAATCACCCAAACAAGAACTTATATAAAAACAACACTACAATATTATTATAATAAATCTAAAATTTTAAATAAGGCTTTCTAAAAATTGAAATTTTATTTCTAAAAATTGAAATTTTATTTCTAAAAATTTCTTAAAAAAATTTATTCTCAACAGCAATAGCACAAAAAACGTGATCCCAAATTTATATGACAGTACGATGTATGCAATTATATTCTTAATTTTTTCCTTACTTAAATTTCTTACTATGCAAAGATATAAAAAATTTGACTTCAAAGCAAATAAGAATACAATTATTATATTTAAATATGGGATACTACTCAAGTATATGTGTCGTTATCAAGTAATATCAGACTTTTTTATTAAGCCCAGGATATCAAACGTGCAAGGAGAAATTCAATCTTTAAATAAGTCGGAAAAAATTAGATAACAAATTCTACTTTACAAAATATTTTTACTCAAACTATAGATGCTATAATATGAATGAAATTTTGATTATTTTTGATAATTTTTTATAATTAAAAATAAAGTAAACAACTAACTAAATTTAACTAGATATTTGTAAGATGGAGACAATATAAATAAAATATCTTTTTCCTTATCAAGAGTCCGTAACAAGTATAGGAATTCTATTATGGAAGTATTCAGATTGTGTTGTGTCAAATAGGAGCAACGATATTCTTTACTCTTACTAAAGATGCTATAAAGAACATTGGCTAATTCAAAGTTTGAATAGTCTTGAAGATGAGCTAGTTAGGGAAGTTACTAGCTCTCACTCTTGAGTTCCCTCTTCTCCCTCTACCCGCCGGCTGGAATCTTGTATCAAAATCTAAAAATATAAACTAAATTGAGGGTTTTAGCCTGTCACTCTAATTTCCTCTAACTCTACACCCTCCAAAGTTTAATTTCTTATTTATTTGTACTCAACCATAGGAATTACATTCTAATTCATACAATCTCATGTGATTCTTACCATTAGTTGACTGAGAAAATACCATCACGGATCTTACATGTTCTCACAACAAAAATTAACATCTTAATTGGCTAAATCATGAAGTAAATGAAGTACAAGGTTTAAACTCATCACAACTTATTCTAAAATTTAAAAATTAATACTTCACACAACTTCCATCCGACACTTAATCATTTATCATTTTAAGGAAAAAGAAAAAGAAAACTACTCAAAATTCATGAAGAAAACACAACCACACTTAAATTTAAAAGTAAAAATCATGCAAATAAACAAAAAATCTAAATTAAAACCAAATGTAGTCACAAAGATATAAACTTATCTCAAATCCTCTCCACCAAACTCTTGATGTTTCTTTGAATCTCTTCTCTTCCTTTCTCTTACAATTCTCTTTACTCACACACTACAACTCCTCTCTTCTACTCTCTAAAAAGTATTCTAATTAATCTATGGGAGAGGAGTCGGTGGTGTGATTATGGGTGTTGGGGGCGTATATTGGAGAAAATTCTTCAATCTAATGTAAGCCTTCTTTTATAATTTTCTATAAGGTTCCTTTATGTCTGTTTAAAATGTGCCCACATTCAATGAATCTTCCAGGAGTTGTATCCTTTCAAAAGCCAATTGAATATATTTTTGCGTCCATTAACCTTTTCCCACGTTTACACCAAGAATTGCTTCAAACACCTCTTAAAAAATTCATCCAAATTCATTGAATCATCAAGTAAGTACTTCAGGCGCTTAAACATAAGGGTGCTTAGGCACCACAGTTTTTTTGCACACATTCTTCTTTTTTGCTCTAAATTTCATCATTTTTCTTATTTTCCCCCATTTTTCATCCATTTGATTGTATCTAAAGGAAAAACACACAAATACCTTCCATTAAAATGTTGTTGACCTCACTTTTGGTTGAGGTTTAGTTTTTCCTCTTTAGTAGCCTAAGGTCCAGCCATAGGGCCTTCCTATTGACTATTCTTAGAAAACTAGAAAAGGAACCCTTAACAACAGAAATTCCAAACTCTTCTCTAATCAACTTGAAATTCCACATATTAGTCCTAACCTCCAACACTTAGTAGGTGGGGTCATTATAGGGGAACTCAAGATGAGTCACCCTTAGGATTGCTAGACCTTAGGGTTGACCATGGGTGTTGGTCTAGGGCTTTAGGTACATACTTGCACTCATAATCACTCACAATTCTGAACTTAAACTTCTAGGCTCTGGTCCCTTGATACTTTTGGGAGACTCATGTAGGTGGCCCCATAAATCCATTAGCCCTAGGCTAGGGTTTAACTAAGACCACTACATAGAGGACCCAAAATGGGGTTTCCATTGGTCCATGGATTATTTATGGTGGTTGGCACTCCAACTCTACCAAGATACCTAGCCTAGCCTTTTGCCCCAAAATTACCCCAAATTACTTAGATACCCTTGGGACCCCAAATTTGGCTCAAAATCCCAAATTTACCCAAAAAACCCAAATTGGTTCAAAAATCATTTCAAACACCTTGAAAACACCCAAACAACCCAAAATCACCAAAATTTTTGAAATTACCAAAATACCCCTCCTTAGCCCAAAATTCCAAAATTTCCAAAAAAAATAACAAATATTCCCAATTTCATTTTCCTCAACTATCACATGACCCAATTTGACCAATTTTACCATCTTTGACCAAAACCCCCAAATTGCTTCTTAAAGACCCATTATTTCCCAAATCTACCTTAAATGTCTATCAAATCGGTCTCAATTTCCCCAAATTTCAATCTCAAACTCAAATTCACCCTCAATGTGACAAAATAAACCAAATCCAAGCTCAATTGGTCCATGATTTAAACCCAATTTTTATTTAGATTAAAATCCCAATTTTCGCCCCATGACTTGGTTCCACCAAATTGAACCCATGACCTACTCAAATTGCCACAATTTGTGTTGAAAAACCTTCATAATATTCCCAAACATCAAAATTGACCTTCAAGTTTCCTTGTTGAGGCCTCAAATTCATTTGATTCCAACCTAAGTCCAAAAATCCCCAAATTTGCCATAAATTGGCCATGTCTCAAAATCTCACCAAATTGATGGCCTTAGCCCCAAAATTTCCACTCTATTTCTTTATGCAAAATTTTCAAAACATCTCCCTTGATCATTTGGACCATTCAATTTGGACTTAGCCCAAGGCTAACCCAACCTAGACCCAAGTCAAGCCCAACATGCCCAAATTGACCAAATTTAAAAAATACTCCAAATTGACCCTTCAATTGAACTCAAAATCATTTCAATTCTTCACCAAAAATCATCATAACAATCATCTACAAAATGTTGATCAATCAATTAGGCCAATTTACATGGCTAGCCTAGCCCAAACCCAAGCTTTGATCACTCGAACCCACATTGAACCCATGCCCTAACGATGACCTAACTACCCCAAAGTCACCAAATTAATGACTCTACAGCCATTAGTTGGACTCTAGTGGCCAGCCTAAACCTCTTAAAACCACATAAACTAAGACATGGACCAAAGGTCCCCAAAATTAAGGGATTTGATTCCATATTTGCTTAAGCTTAGGATATTTTTGCCAAAATAAAACCTAAACACATTAAATTGCTGTGACATATTCCCCTGAGGTCCCTAACTTCCCTGGCCACCTCCCCTAGCTGGTCGACCGACCTAGTGGCTGGAAAATGGCCAAACTGAGAGCCACCCCCATGAGATTAAATCCAGTACAAACCTAGAGGCAACTTCATCCAAATTAAATGTTGGAGCCTCTCTGCCCTCCATCTAGGCAGCACATTTCACCCCCCAATTGGCCATGGAAGAGAGCCTTAAGCCATTTTTTTATAAAAGCTCCCCTCCACGTCCATGAGAGAAGAGCTGAAATTTCCTTTGATAGACTTCCCCAAATTAATCCAAAAGCCTCTTTAAGACCTCCTGAGTGCAATCCAACCACCCCATTGCCTTGAATCCCCTTGTCAGAGCCCAATTTTGAGCTCAAATCTCTGCCTAAAACTAGGAAAGACCTCTTGACACTTCTACACTCCACAAAAATCAAATTAAACTCACTCATACCTTCACCACAGTGAAAGAAGGAGAAGCCCCATCAAATTTCCCTTCCACAAAAACCCTCTAAACCACACTTGAAATCGAGCTTGGCCGAATTCATACTTAGACCTTACACCACAGCCAGAGGCTTAATCCCTAGCCTCCTTGGATCCCAACAAATGTGTCGAGCATCTCTGATCAAACCTTCCCTTCTCAGAGCCAAGGTATTGAAACTCTCCTCCTCCAGAGCCTATTTTGATTCTCCATTTAATTGGGCTTAATTTAATTGCATGATTACTATATGAATATGTTCGTCTCGCTTAGACGAGTCCATAGGATCAAACCCGAAGTGATTTGGTTGAGTCTAGGCCAACTTAGACGAGTCCATAGGATCAAACCAGAAGTGATTTGGTTGAGTCTAGGCCGAGATCTTAGGGTTTTAGTGTGGATGATCACTGGATCACTCTATCGGGGACGATGATGGGGAGCCGTCCGATCGCGTGTGTATCGGATGGACAGAGGAGATCGAGCTGGACAACGCTTCCTTACATGAACCGCGGGCCGAGTCAGCGGCTACGTGGTTGGCATCGTACAACCAGAGCGTGCTACGCGTGCCTTTGGAGCTATCGAGGATATAGTTAGTGTCGGGCATTTAAATAGATAAATATGAATTTAAAAAATTAGAATATGATCCCTAACTTTAAAAATTCATATCTTGGTGTAGAAAAACCACAAATATAAAATAAAAATACCCTTTTACTCAGTGAACAGAGGAGAACAATGTGAAAATAATTTAAAGACCATTTGATGCATGTTTTATTTTTAATTAATTAAACACTGTTTTGAGTCTTTTGATTCTCTATCCATGTAGGAATATCACCATGGCTTGAGATTTTAGCATGTTGTTGCCTCTGTCTTAGGGAACATCCTTTGATTTTTCCAAGTTTATAGGAGGTCCCTAAATAAAGATCCATATTTTTCAAGTTTGTGTCTATTATTTTCATAAATAAATCATCATAATTAGCATGTTGATTAGGAATTTCCAATAAAATTTTTGAAAGTTCACAATGACCAGAGGATCCTTCGGAAATAATCTCATGAGTTAAATCATTAAGAATACACTAATCTTCACCAATCCTAAAACACAAAGAAAAGTAATTTTGGGTAACATAGAAATCTAAATGACTTAATTTTTAATCTTTGCTAAAATTTAAAGTCTAGAGAACTCCCCATAAAAATTTCAAAACATTTCGAGTTCATTTATTATCTCAAATTGATTTTTTAAGTTAATTAACATTTTTGGCACTAAAATGATTTTTAATAATTAAAATATAACTTATAAAATTATAAAACTTGGTTTTTGGAGTTCTCTGTGATCAAGGGTATTTTCTAAAAATAAATGGTATTTAAAATAAAAACTTGATTTTTAGCCTATTTTTAAATATTTAAATAATTAAGAATCCATAAAAATAGCAAAAATAATAAAATTCATGGAAATATTCTAAATTGCTTCCTAAGAACTTAGGAACAAGTGGGATATTTTTCATGATTTTCTAAGTAAAGATATTGAATTTTGAAGCTTAAAATAAATTTTAAAGGCTAAAAATGGATTTTTACTAAAATATTTCCAATAATTCAAAGAAAAATAAAAAAAAATGTGAAATTTGTTTCTTTATGTCCCTTGACATCAGAGAGATTTAATAAAAATACAAAACTTAATTTTTCACATTTAAAATATTTTAAATTAATAAACACCCCATAACTTAAAATAATTCTTAAAATTCAAATAAAACTCAAAAAATCATGAAATTTGGTCCAAAGGCTTCTCTAGCTAAGTCTACCTCCAGTTAAAAATTTCAAGGGATTAGGATTTACCTTGGTTAAGTTAGGAATTTTCTTTGAAAAATCCTATTTTTGCATTAAAAATAATTATATAGATAAATTAAATTTTGGAAAATCACACTTTCTTCTTTGATGTCTCAATTGACCCATGACTGAGGTAGGATAAATATTCCAAATTCATTTGGAATAAATTTGACAAATATGAAGTGATAGAGCCTTAGGGGCAAAAGTGTAATTTTGGAAATTTAGCCTTAATTAACATTTCGGCCTAATTTCAGAAAGGGAAATGTGAAATCTTTGATTCTAATTAACATATTTGGATGTTTTAAATACAAGGGGCTAACTGGTAGAAACCAACCTCACTTGTCCTAATTAAAAAGGATAAATTTGCAATTTCTTTAAATTACATAAATTTGGGAGTCTAGCCGATTAAATGATCCTCGATTTAGGGGTATGATGTTGGGTGTTAATAACTCACTAATTTAATACCCCTATTTAATGAACCAAAAAAAAACAAAAACATGAATCATCATCATCACTTATAAGTCAATTTTATTTGCAATGACTAAGACACTTACAAAATCTTAAGGGCTTAGTAGTGACTTAGGCTAAATAAATTTTCATTTAAATAAGGATTAGAAAGGTAAACATCATTAAGACATCTTTTAAACACTACAAGCCCAAGTCAAAATTTGGCTAAGTCTCTTAAACTTGTCTCTTTAAGGGTCTTCACCCACATAATTCTTAAATTGAATTATGAGTGATAATTACCCTATTCTTAGGAATAATTGAGACTACAATGCTCACTGAGCATTAAGGGTACTTACAGGATGAATTATTAAGCAACATAATAAGTTTAAATGAGCTCGAAACTTTTCACCACGCGGTGAGAGAGTAGCACAGACCTGCTTCTTTCTCCAGATATATTGGATACCTCGGAGGTCTACCAAATATAATATGTTTTGCTTGATAAAATCATCCTTTATTAAACTCCTAAGGACCCACCAAGATATGACCTAGGGTTAGGTAGGTCGCCAAATTTTTACTTCCCGATTTCATATAAATCGGCTTAACATGCATTTTGAGTTTTAGTTGGTGGAATGAGAAGACTCGCCAGGTACTCTTTTACAGTTTTCAATATTGTCTTTCTTGTACCTTTTATGTTATACTTTTATGCTTACACAAATTTGCATGCTAAACAACGATGTCACCCTGCATGAAAACTAAAACTATCAGGGTACCACAATATCAAAATCAAAACAAAAACTAAAATCAACCATGATAAAATTCACCACCACAACATTCAAAATATAAAATAACTCAATATTTAATCACAAACATCACACAAAACTACAATTTCATCTAAATTAAGATGTCTCTATCAGATGATCGAGAATTCCTCAGAGGAGGTAACCTATGGTTGCTAACGAGGCTTCCCACGGTCTAAATGAAATTATGGAACTCTTTAAGTTGAGTTTAGTAAGATTATTTGGACTAAGTGAATCCAATAGAAAGTAGCGGTGCCGGAACGAGGGAACCGTAGGATCCTAACCGGTGTCACTCTAATTAACTTTAACATGCCTCCCATAAAATTTAAAGAACTACAACCATAGGGCCACCTGATTTGACATCATAACTTGACACACTAGAAAACTAAAAATCATCATGGTAAGGAGCTTGGAGCTAGCTTTGTGGGAAGCACGACCATCTTCAACAACAAAATCTGACCTCCACAGCTAAACCAATCTTCCTTCCTTAGACTTAAACAACAAACTCATAGGACTTTGAGGTTGCTTGCTTATGCAACGTAAGTCCTCATCTTATCGTTAGGCCTTCGTAACTTCGAGGTTTCTTGCTTATGCAATGTAAATCCTCACATCATCTTTAGGCCTTTGTATAGCTCTATACAATATAAGCCCTAACTCGTCTTAGGATTCCGAGGTTGTCGTTTGTCATGACCTAAATCATACAATATAAGCCCTAACTCGTCTTAGGATTCTGAGGTTGTCGTTTGTCACGACCTAAATCTTCACATCTTTCAGGCTATTTATGTGATCGTTTCACACGAACGTAAGCCTAACTAATAAAATTGACAAGATGAAACACCTAAATATTTCTCCTCAGAAATGAAACCAAACATTAGGATAGCTTCGGAAGTCACCAAGGTTCTCCTCTGGATCCATGACATCCTCTAGTTCTTCCTCCTTTGGAATCTACAATAAAATGTTCCAGATTTGATCCAATCCCCTTTCACAACTCTACGTCCGATCTCATTGAATAGTCCTACCCTTTGAAACTCCTTGAAGATAGTATTTCTTGATTTTTATCAAGAGTGTTCTTAGGTGACTTTAGTCATTTAAGATGTAATTAACTATAGGGGCTAGCTCTTATAAGAAGCATGTCCGAACCCAACTTAAAATAAACCCTATTTAATTCTCCATATTAAAAAGGGGGAACTTGTCGGCAAATACAAAAGTATCGCAGACCAAACAGACGTCATATATGTCTTAGTTTATTTGATCGAGTCCCATCCTCAAGTCTTGTGTTTATCCTTCGAAATAGATACATGATTTGAGGTACAACGCTCTTTCATTTAAACAATGANCTTCGGGATAGATACAGGATTTGAGGTACAGTGCTCTTTCATTTTAAACTATGAAAAATATGGGGTCAGTTGAATTTCGTACTTCAACGTCCTTCTGAAGAGGGCGACGAGATTTCGATTCCGGTGACCGACAGCTTCTTACGGGCAACTCTTTCAACCAAAAATAGCGTCGATAAGCGTAAAAACCTCAAAACTAGGTATAAAAATGTATACATAAATGCTATTTCTTTTAGGTGTATTAGCGCCTAGACGTGTCGGTTAGGCGCCTAGGCACCACGGTTATTTTCTAGAAGATTCGTTGAATGAGGCTGAATTTTGAAGAGATGTCTGATGCAACCCTTGGTCATTTTTCAATCTCTATAAATATGGATTAATTCCAAGGTGCTAGGAGAGTTGGATATATAGAGTCTCATAGTGTGTGAGTATGTTAAGTGTGTGAGAAGCTTTCTTTGTACTTGGGGAACATTCTAGATGAGTATTTGTATCTTTATCTTTAAGTTTTGTACTTTGAATTGGAGCTTTATAAATATGTTTTTTTATATTATTCCCGTGCTTCCTGAGTGGTTCTCTTTCTTTTTCCTTGCAGTATAAAGTAATTAAGTGATTTTGATTTTATTAGAACTTCTTTTATTTCTAGAAATTTTGATGATATTTTTATTGATCTTTCATTTACTTTACAAATCAATCACTTGTATTGTTAAAACATGTTTAGGAACTTATAGACCTGAATGGGCTAAAGTTTCTTGACTTCTAAGTATCACATTCTACCTTGGAAAGAGTACTAGTGATTGTCCAAAGGGGGTGCAAATGAAGATAAGATTTAATGAGCATAGAATAAATGTTTCTAGAAAGACAAGCTAGATTCTCTTATCAGTTTGATCTAGATATTTGAACTAAGAGTCACTAGTAGGTCCTATAGAGAGGGCATAGTGGGTAATCTAGGAATAAGAAACTAAAACCTACCCAACACTACTATACACACCGACACCAACTATAGATTAGTTAATGTTCTTTACACAATTTGAAAGAAGTAAAGAATATGTATATTCCTATTTGTCACAATACCACATTTAAGTTTCTAAAAAATTTTGAAATCCTACACTGATTATGAATTAGTGGCAAGGAGAAAGTCACTTTTATATATTGTCTAAGTCATTACATTTATTTTTACTTGCATGTTGTAGAATTTAGTAAACTTAATATTCATCTTCAGATTATTGTTGTAATCTTAAGTAAGGTTTTCTTAAAATTAAAATTCTTGAATTCCATTTCATTTTTTTCTTGTTTATGTCCTCCCTGTGGGATCGATACTGGGGTTTTTAAAGAAAACATATATTACTTGAAATGATACATATACTTGCGTAGTACTTCTAATGAGAAAACTATTTTTAAAGTTTTTATCATATCACATATGTTCTCATTAACCACTAAATATAATTTGGGTCAAGTTTTTGGTATATTTAAGAACATTAATATATGTGTAATTGTGGGTCAGCTCAATACTTTGTGTGTTGTGGCGGTGAAAACAAGTTATAACGCATAATAAAAATTATCATCACATGTACCTTATTTCTAAGACACGCCCTAAGAACTCTAAAAATACATATAAATGTTATAAAAAAAGACTCAACCTGCAACAAAGATTAGCACATGTTATTTACATGTAACAAATAATGAACCATATCTTGTGAGAGGACAGCTAAGTGGAACTTGTAGCTTTAAATCATTAAGCTCCTCACTATTAATTATGTCTTCTGATACACCAAAATAATATATTATTTTAAGTATACATTTTATTCTTATTTTTGGTGATATTGCACTTTAAAGAAGAGTATTTTTCATGTTTTTATTGTAGGTATATCAATTTTACCTATTTAAAGCAAAAATAGCAAAAATGATAAAATTTGGAGCCAAAAAAATAAATTTTGGGAAACTGACGCAAGATGCACCAATAAATAGAGAACTGGTGCAAGATGCGCCAAAGTGGCGCAAGATGCGCCAAAATCCAGAACATTACAGTTTTTAGTAAACTGGCGCAAGAAGCCATTTGACAGAGAGTTGGCTCAAGATCCACCAGAGATGACTTTTCACAGATTAAGGTAGTTCAAGACGAATTTCACATGAATTTTTGAAGGGAAACTTGTTCTAAGCACCCCTTGGAGTGATTCATTGCATCTAGACACTTTGGAATGTTCTTTTTTAAGAGATATTTCTATTGAATCAATGGACATTTCTCTTGAATTTAAAAGACTTTACTTTTGGATAGAATTTTGGAGAGACTTTTGAATTCTTTTTGGAGGGAAGTCTAGGGCTTGAAAAGAGGAGTTTGAGTGGACTGTAAAAGGGGGCGGCAAGATGAGAAAGAGAGAGAGAGAAAGTCAAGGGCTTGAAGATTTTCTTTAAGAATTGTAAGAGGAGAGGGAAGATGAGAGATTTCTTCTTCGTTACACTTCTAAGAGAGAATTGAGAGTGCTTGTAAAGAGAGAAAGACTTAGAGAGAACTTCTAGGGATTTGTATGAGAAGTATTGTGAGATAAGTTGTGTTTTTTATTTCTTTTATTTTGTAAACTTGTTTTTATATATAAAATCCATATTTTATCGCATCCTTCTCATGAGTTCTAAGTAGTCTTCTTTATCCTTCTCCCTAGTTTAAGATATGGTTTTGTGAAGAATTGATTTTATTTTATATGGTTTTTAATGTCAATAATTTATGAAGATTTGAACTTCGATCATCATTTACTTTTCGATCTGGCTAACTGAAATATTAAAATATGTTGAGAAACATATGTTTCGAGAGGGCTATGATTTCTATAAAATGGGGAAAATCATATTTGATTTCATGGGAGAGTATTTCATCCTTGGATTTGGGTGTAAATAAATAGAGAAATATACTTTATTGGATGCAGAATTAGAGATTTTAAGGTGATAGATTAAAATCCCCAATTTGGTTCAGTTGATTGGAAACTAATGCGAGATTGTTAGCCCTCATGTGAAGGAGTAGTGGGAGCTCTGGAGTGGCAGCCAACATCCTCCCAGCCTAACCACAAATTTAGGGACCAAACTCTATATTAATTAATGTTTGTCGACACTATTTTGGTTGGAGGAGTTGCTCGTTAGAAGTGTCGGTCACCAGAATCGAAATCCTGTCGCCCGCTTCTGAAGGACATTTTAATTTACATATATATAGTCTTAAAAAAATATGAAATCAAATTGCTCTCATACTTTTCATAGTTTAAATGAAAGAACATTATACCTTAAACCCTGTATCTATCCGGAAGGATAAACACAAGACTTGAGGATGAAACACGATCAAATAAACTAAGAAATATATGACATATGTTTGGTCTGCGATACCATTTTATTTACCAAAAATTTCCCCTATTTAATATGAAGAATTAAATACGGTTTATATTAAGCTGGGTTCAGACAAGCTTCTTATAAGGGCAACTCCTATAGTTAATTACATCTTAGATAACTGAAGTCACCTAAGAATACACTCGATAAAAATCAAGAAATATTATCTTCAAGGATTTTAAAAGGATAAGACTTTTCAACGAGATCAGACAAAGAGGTGTGAAAAGGGATTGGTTCGAATTTGGAACATTTTTTTTTAGAATCCAAAGGAGGAAAAACTAGGGGATTTCATGGACTCGGAGGAGAACCTCGGTGACTTCCCAATCTATCATAATGTTTGGCTTCAGTTTGAGGATAAATATTTAGGTGTTTTATCCTGCAAATTTTATTTGTTAGGGCTTACATTTGTGTGAAACGATCACACAAATAACTTAAACGTTGTGAGGATTTAGTTCGTGAATGACGACAACCTCAGAATCCTAAGGCAAATTAGGGTTTAGATTGCACAACATGATTGTGCAAAGGCCTAAAGATGACGTGAGGATTTATGTTGCATAAGAAAACAACCTCGAAGTCCTATGGCTTAGTTTTTTAATTCTAAGGAAGGAATGATTTTGCTGGGGAAGACATGTTTTGCTGTTGAAGATGGTCGTGCTGCCCACCATGCTTGTTCCAAGCTCATTATTGTAGCAATTTTAAGTTTTCTAGGGTGTCAAGTTATGATGTCAAATCAGACGGCCCTATGATTGAAGTTCTTTAAATGTTATGGGGGATGTTCAAGTTGATTAGAGTGACACTGGTTAGGATCCTATGGTTCCCTCATTCTGGCACCACTATTTTGTATTAAGTTCACTTAGTTAAAATGAATTTACTAAACTCAACTTAATGAGTTCCACACTTTCATTTAGACCGTGGGAAGCCTTGTTAGCAATCGTAGGTTACCTCTTATGAGGGATTCCCGATCATCTAATAAGTATGTCTTAATTTAGTTGTAGTTGTAGTTTTTGTGATGTTTGTGATTAAATTTTGAGTTGTTTTATATTTTGAATGTTGTGGAGATGATTTTATCTTGGTTGATTTTAATTTTGGTTATGGGTTTTGGTTTTGTGGCTATCTTAAGAGTTTTGGTTTTCATGCAGGGTGACATTTTTTTTTAGCATGCAATTTTTATAAGCATTAATAGTACAGTATGAAAGTACAAAAAGATGACACTTTAAACTATAAAAAACATATCTGGCGAGTCTTCTCGTTCCATCACTTGAAACTCAAAATGCATGTAAGAGCACTTTATATAAAGCGGAAAAGTAAGGTTTTGGTGATCTACCCAACCCTGGGTCATATCTTGGTGGGTCCCTATTAATTTGGTTAAGGATAATTTTTGCTAAGAAAAACATATTAAGTTTAGTAGACCTACGAGGTGTCCAACACCTTTGGAGATAGAAGCAGGTCCATGCTTCCCTCTCACTGCATGGTGAAAAGTCTCGAGCTCATTCAAACTTATTATGTTCCTTAATAACTCATCCTGCAAATACCTTAAATGCTCAGTGAACATTGATGTTTCAATTATCCCTAAGAGTAGGTTAATTATCACTTATAATTTAATTTGAGAATTATGTGGGTGAAGACCATTAAAAGGGCAAGTTAATGTTGTCAAGACACATCACCAACTTTTTAACTTGGGCATGTAGTGTTTTTAAAGATGTTCAATTTTTAATTATGTTCACTTTTCTAATCCTCATTTAACCAAATTTGATTTAGCTTAGGTCACTACTAGGGCCTTAAGATTTTGGTAGATGTCTTAGTTATATTTTGAAAGAGATTGAAATTTTAGATGATGATGATTCATTTTTTTTAAAAGTCATTTGAACATAAAATAGGAGTGTTAAATTAGTGAATTATCAACACCCAAAATCATACCCCTAAGTCTAGGATCATTTAATTGTCTAGACTTCCAAAATTTAATAATTTAAGAAAATTACAAATTTATCCTTTAATTAATAAAAATGAGATGATTTTCTACCAATTAATTCCCTTATGTTTCAATCATCCAAATATGTTGATTAGGATCAAAGGTTACCCATTTCCCTCTCTTGATTTAAGCCTAAATGTTAATTAAGGCTAAATTTCCAAAATTATACTTTTGCCCCTAAGGATCTAATACTTCATAATTAATCAAATTTAATTAAAATGACTTGGGAATTTTTATCCCACCTCACTCATGGGTCAATTAAGATATCAGAGGAGAAAATGTGATTTTTAAAATTTTAATTTAATTTATATGCAAAATAGGATTTTTTAAAGGAAAATCCACAACTTGACCAAGGCAAAGGCTAATCCCATGAAATCTTTACTGGAGGTATACTTAGATAAAAGAAGCATTGGGACCAAAATTTATGATTTATTGAGTTATATTTGAATTTCAAGAATTATTTTAAGTTCTAGAGGATTTATTTATTATAAAATAATTTAAATAAGGAAAATTAAGTTTCAATTTTTTATTAAATCTCTTTGAGGTTAAGGAACCTAGAGATACAAATTTTATATATTTTTTATTTTTCTTTGAATTGTTAGAATTATTTTAGTGAGAATCTATTTTTAGCCTTTTAAAATTTATTTTAAGCTTCAAAATTCAATATCTTCACTTGGAAAATTAAGAAAATATTCAAATTATTCCTAAGTGCTTAGCAAACAATTTAGAACATTTTATGAATTTTATTATCTTTTTGTGATTTTTTGCATTTTTTTAATTATTTAAATATTAAAAATAGGCTAAAAATGAAATTTTTTATTTTAATTACCATTTTATTTTTAAAAAATTCCTCTGATCATAGAGAACTCCAAAAATCAATTTTTATAATTTTTTTAGTTATATTTTAATTATCAAAAATCATTTTAGTGTTAAAAATGACACTTAACATAGAAAATTAATTTGAGTTATCAAATGAGCTCCAAAAATTTTAAAATTTTTATGGAGTGTTCTTTCAACTTCAAATTACTATGGAGATTAAAAACCAATTCATTTAGATTTTTATGTTTCCCAAAATTGATTTTCTTTGTGCTTTAGGGTTTGTGAAAATTAAGTTCATTTTTAATGACTTAGATCATAAAACATTTTCTAAAGGGTTCCCTGGTCATGGCAAACCTTCCAAAATTTTCTTGGAATTTTCTAAGAAAAATGCTAATTATTATGTTAAATTTATACAAATAATAGACATAAACTTGAAAAATATGGATCTTTATTTAGAGACCTCCTCTAACTTTGGAAAAATTAGAGAATATCCCCCATGACAGAGACAACAACATATTGAAATATCAAACCATAGTGAAATGTCTACATGCTTGGAGAATCAAAAGACTCAAAATAGTATTTAATTAATTAAAAATAAAATGTGTATCAAATGAACTTCAAACAATTTCCACATTGTTATCCTCTATTCGCTGAGCAAGAGGTATTTTTATTTTATTTTTGTGATTTTTTTACACAAAGATATGAATTTTTTAAATTAGTGTTATTTATTTAAATCAGAAAATACCATATTTATCTATTTAAACGAGGAGCCACCTCATCCTAGGCGTCTCTAAAGCTCCACACGTCATCTTTTGGTTCAGAGCCGCCATCCGACTCGACAACCACGCGTCCCACTGTTCAGGCACCGAGAGTTCACCTGGTCAGATCTCATTTGTTGATGAGAAAAACACGTGATTGGATTACTCTTAGAAGGGAAACTTCAATCAGAGGTGCTCGATATGTTTGTGGTGGTCCAAGGAGGCTAAGAATTGAGCCCCTTGCTGTGGTGAAAGGTTTAGGTTTGATTCGACTAAGCTCGATTTCAGGTGTTAGTATAGAGCTATGTTAGGGGCTCTATATGAGGAGGATTTGATGGGGCTTTATCTTCTTTCACTGTGGTCAAGATGTGGGTGAGTTTAATTTGATTTTAATGGAGTGTAGAGATGTGGAGAGTTCTATTCTTTCTCCGGCAAGGTTTTGAGCTCAAAAATTGAACTTCGGCAAGGGAATTTAGGGCAATGTAGTGGTTGGGTTCCACTGAGGAAGTCTCAAAAGGGCTCTAAGAGCAATTTAGAGTGGTCTCTTTGAGAAAAATTCTGCACCCTTCTCCTTGGCTATGGAGGTGAGATTTTATAAAAAATGGTCAAGGGTGGCTCTATGGGTCAATTGAAGGGTGCAAAGTGTTGCCTAGTTGGAGGGCAGAGAGGCTCTAGATTTCATATGAGATGAGGTGGCCTCTAGGTTTGAATTGGTTTTGATTCCATTGGTGTAGCTCTCAAACTAGCCATTTTTTGGTGACTAGGCTGGCCGGCAAGGCTAGGGGAGGTGCCCAAGAGGTCAGGTGAGCCAGGGGAATATGTCACAACAATTTATTTGGGTAAGAGCTTAGTTTTGGCAAAAAATCCCATAGGCCTAAGCAATTTTGGAATAAAATCCCTTGATTTGAGGATCCTTTTGTCCATGGCTCATTTGGGTGGTTTCATGGGGTTTAATCTGGTCAATGAGGTTTAAAATTTTGTTGTGGTGGTCTTTGGTTGGCCAATTTGGTTTGATTAGGTCAATTTTTTGTGAAGGGGTCCATGTAGGTCAATTTGGCTTAAAGTAGGTTTGTATTAGGCTATCCATGACCTTGAGCCCAATTGATTGATCAACATAGTGTAGATGATTGTAATGAACATTTTGTGTGAAGGATTGAAGTGATTTTGAGTTCAATTGGGGGTCCAATTTGAGGGATTTTGAAATTTTGATCAATTTAGGCATGTTGGGCTAGACTTGGGTTTAGATTGGGCAAGGCTTGGGCTAAGTACAAATTATTTGTTGAGAATGGTCAATAGGAATGTCATGAAGAGTTTTCAACATAAATTGGGTGCCAATTTTGGGGCTAAGGCATTCACTTCGATGGAATTTGGAGGTATAGCCAATTTGGGGCAAATTTGGGGATTTTTGGATTTAAGTTAAAATTAAATGAAATTGAGGTTTCACCAAGGCCAATTGAAGGTCATGTTTCATTTTTAGAAATGTTATGAAGAATTTTCAACATAAACTGTGACAAATTGAGTAGGCTATAAGTTCAATTTGGTGAGATCAAGTCTTATGGCCAAAATTGGGGGTTTAACCTAGATCAAAATTAGGCTCAAAGCATGGGCTAAATGAGCTTGGATTTGGTTTATGTTGTTCATATGGAATGTGAATTTGAGTTTAGAATTGAAATTGGGAGAAATTGGGACCAATTTGATGGACATTTGAGGTAAATTTGGGGAAATTGGGTCTTTAACAAAAATTTGGGGGTTTTGGTCAAAATGGTCAAATTGGGTCATTTGGTGGTTGAGAAAAATGAAATTTGTAATATTTGGAAGATTTTGGAAATTTTTGGGATTTTTTGGAATTTTTGAAATTTTGTGCTAAGGAGGGGCATTTTGGTAATTTAGTAATCTTTGGTGATTTTAGGTAATTTGGATGTTTTCAAAAGGTTTGAAATGATTTTTGAACAAACTTGGGTATCTTATGTTAATTTGGAAATTTTGGCCAAATTTTGGGTTTCAAGGGTACTTAGGTAATTTGGGGGAGTTTAGGGGCAAAAAGGCCAAGTTGGGTATTTTTGGTAGAATTGGGGTGCCAACAACCATAAATGAGCTATAGACCAATGGAAACCCCATTTTGGTCCTCTATGTACTGGTCTTAGCTAAACCCTAGCCTAGGGCCAATGGGTTTAGGGGACCATCTACATGAGTCTCCCAAAGGATTAAGGGATCAAAGTCAAGAAATTTTGGGTTTGGGGTATTGAGTGATTGTGAGTGAGGTTATTGAAGTGAGTGCCTTAGCTCTAGACCAACATCCAGGGTCAACCCTAAGGTCAAGCAGTCTTATGAGAACTCTCCTTGAGCTCCCCCATAATGACCACACCTCCTAAGTGCTAGAGGTTAGGACCACTATGTGAAGCTTCAAGTTGAGTAAAGAAGAGTTTAGAATTTATAACCGTGAGAGTTCCTTTTCTAGTTTTCTAGGAATAGTCAACAGGAAAAGTCCTGTGGCTAGACCTTAGGCTACCAAAGAGGAAAAACTAAACCTCAACCAAAAGTGAGGTCAAGAATGTTCTTTATGCACTCGAAAGAGGGTAAATAATATGATTGCTCCTATTTAACTCAAAACAATTTATATATATGTTTTCAAATGATTTTAATTTCTTCACAATCCATATACTTATTGTAAAGGGGAAGGATGTTTTTCTTAAATTTGAACTTTATATCACTAAAACTTTGTTAATTTCCATAAGTTTACTTTTGAAAGTTTAGCATTTGGTTTAGTAAACATTATCTTTCAATTGTATTTTAATTAACATTCAGTTGTTACTTAATATTCAAATTTAACATTTTACTTTTTGTGGTTTTAAAATTATATGTTACATTATAATCTTAATAATTTACTTATAGGCAATCCCAACTTTCCTGTGGCATCGATATCTAGTACTCTATTAGAGCCCTTTATTACTTGAGAAAAAAATATACTTATGTTAATTTTAAAAAAGAATTTAGCACTTTAAAATTTTTTTAAAAAGGTAAAACTATTTTCACTGAAGTTATTTTTGTTGGCAATAATTTGCACATTTGTTATTGTGTTTACCGTGTGTGTTTTATAATATTGAAAAATATTTACAAAATTAACACACTAAATCCACCAGGATCAAGTTTTTGGCGTCGTAGCCGGGGAAATAAAGAAAAATATTTGTAAGTTATTTTATAATTTATAGTATTCTTATTATCAAAACTAAAAAAAAGTGTTTCTTGTTTAGTTTGAATATTTTCTTATTTAAGTGTGTTTGCTTATTTTTAATTACTTGTTGTGTTTGTTTAGGCATAGTGTAAGATCTGAAAATTTAGTACCTTACGATTCTGAGTTTGAAAGAACTATTAGAAAAATTTGAAAACAACAAAAAGAGATAAATCATATTAGCAAAATCGCTTACAATTTAAGTAATGCATGAAATGAAAATGAACATCATCAAAGACCTTTAAGAGAATATGATAATCCTACAACAGATGAAATCCATTTGAGTATACTAAGCCCTACTATACATGCTAATTCATCTGAGCTTAACCCTGTTATTATCCAAATGGTGCAAAACAATCAGTTTGGGGGAACACCAACTGAAGATCATAATTTACACCTTGTTAGTTTTCTAGAATTGTGAGCTACTTTTAAATATGATGGAGTGTCGAATGACGCCGTCACACTTAGATTTTTTCCTTTTTCACTAAGGGATAAAGCTAAGATGTGGTTAAACTCATTAGCACCTGGATCTATCAGAACCTAAGGAGAATTATCACAAAAATTGTTATCAAAATATTTCTCACCTTAAAAAATGGCTAAGCTTAGAAATGATATTACATTTTTTTTGGTAGTTTGAAGGGGATTCAATTTAACCTGGGAAAGATTTAAAGATCTCCTTAGAAAGTTTCCACACCATGCGTTACCAGATTGGTTAATAATTCAAAATTTTTATAATGGATTGGTTGGATTTCTTAGAACAATAATTGATTTTACTACTAGTGGATCATTAATGTCAAAACTATTCTATGAAGCTTATTCTTTAATTGAAGAGATTGCTACTAATAATTTTTAATGGCCCTCTGAAAGGTTAAATCCAAAAAGAGTAGCTATTAATCATGATTTTGATGCAATATCTATGTTAGCTGTACAAATAGTTGTTATATCAAAGAAGATAGATCAATATGGAATGAATTATTCTCAGAAATCACCTGTGCTTGAGAAAAACTCATTGGGACAAATGATAGAATCTCAATCTTTTTATGAGACCTTCAATGCAATAAATAATCGTTCAAATAATCCTTATGCCAATTATTATAATACTGGTTGGAAGGATCATCCAAATTTTAGTTGGAGTAATAATAATTCTAATGTTACAAATCCGCAATGGGGAAACAACACTATGAACCATGGGAAACTCAACCAATCATGGAAATCCAACTTATAGGCCTTATTACCTATCAAGTTTTAATAATTTGCAAATTAAAGAGAGAAAGTTGTCAATGGAAGAGTTTATATTGCAAATAAGGAGTTAATTAGAAAGTCAAGGAGATACAATTAGAAACATGGAAAATCAATTGCGATGTATTGGTACCGCACATAGAAATAGACCTCCATAAACGTTACCTATTAATGTTAAAGTAAATCCTAAAGCTCAGAACAAAGAGAAAATTAAGGCTATTCAAGTGAGAAGTAGAAATAAAGAAAACAAAGTGCAAAAAGAAGTGAAAGTTGAAGTGGAAAAAGATGAGGTGAAAAATGAAAACACTAGTGAATATTTTCATTTCAAATCAGAATGTTCTATTAAACTAATGAAAATTACTATAGAAAGACCACCTCCTCCATTTCCTCAAAGATTGAAGCAGAAAAATAGAGATAATCAATTTTCATTATTTTTAGAAATATTAAGGAATTTACTCATAAACATTTCATTTGTTGAAGCTTTGGAACAAATGTCAATCTATGTGATGTTCTTGAAGGATATACTTAAAGAAAAGGAAGTTTGTAAATAATGAGACTACTGCACTTTGTGAAGAGTGTAACGTTATAATTCAGAAAAAACTTCCTGAAAACTTAGAGATTCTAAAAGGTTTACAATTCCTTCTGCTATTGGTGAAAGTTTTTTTAGAAAATATTTATGTGATTTTGGAGCCAGTTTTAATCTTATGTTGTTATCAATTTTTAGAATGTTGGGTATGGTAGATATTTTACCAACAACTATAACTCTTTAGTTAGTTGTTCATTCGATTACCTATCCTAAAGGAGTTATAGAAGATATTTTGGTAAAAGTTGATAAATCTATCTTTCATGTGGAATTTATTGTATTAGATATGGAGGAAGATAAAGAAATTCCTATCATTTTAGGAAGACCATTCCCTGTCACTGGATAAGCTTTGATAGAAGTGCAAAAAAGAGAACTAATTATGAGAGTTAGTGATTAAGAAGTTACATTTAATATTGCAAAATCAATGAGATACCCTGCAAAAGAGCAACAGATTGAATGATTCAGAATGGATATTAATGAATATCTAAGTCATGAATATTTTAAAAAGACATTTGAAAGGGAATTTGAAAAGAAATATGTGGAATATTAAGATGAGGATAAAATTCAAGATGAATCTGTGGAAGTGAGTAAAGAGGATTTAGATTATGTTCAAGAAAAATTTGAAATGTTAGACCTTACAGAAAGTAATAAGAATTTGATTTCATCTATGGAGAAACCTCCTGAACTAGAACTAAAAACACTTCCTACACCTTTGAAGTATGCATTTTTAGGAAATTTATCTACATTACCTGTTATAGTATCCTCAGAATTAACTGATAAGAAAGAAAAACAGTTGTTGGAAACTTTGAAAAGATATAAGAAAGGCTTTGGATGGACATTAGTTGATATTAAAGGTATCAGTCCTTTAATTTTTCTACATAGAATTTATTGAAAAATCAACATGAACCAAGAGTTGATCCTCAAAGGAGATTAAAACCTATGATGAAAGATGTTGTCAAGAAATAAATTTAAAAATTGTTAGATGCTAGAATAATATATCATATTTCTGACAGTGTTTGGGTATGTCCACTTCATTGTGTTCCAAAAAAAGGAGGAGTGACTGTAGTGACAAATGAGAATAATGAATTAATACCAACAAGACAAGTCACTGGATGACCAATCTGCATAGATTATAGAAAATTAAATACTGCCACTAGGAAGGATCGTTTTCCTTTATCCTCTTTGGACAAGATGTTGGATAGGCTAGCTGAGCACATAATTTTTTGTTTTCTAAATGGATTTACTAGTTATCATCAAATACCTATTGCTCAAGAGAATCAGGAGAAAACAACATTTACTAGTCCTTATGAAACGTTTGCTTTTCAGCAAATGCCCTTTAGATTATGTAATGTGAATAAAACATTTCAAATATATATGATGTCAACTTTCAGTGGTTTATTTTAAAAGGGACTGAGATCTTTATGGATGATTTTTCTGTATTTGGAACTTCTTTTGAAATATGTCTAAATTATTTACTAAAAATTCTTGAACAATGTAAAAAACTAATCTCCTATTTAACTGAAAAAAATGTCAATTTATGGTTGCAGAAGGAATTGTGATTGGGCATAAAATTTCAGCAAGTGGCATGGAAGGAGATCTTGACCATTCATCTATTAAATATTTAATGCAAAAGAAGGATGCAAAATCAATATTAATTAGAAGGGTATGATGCAAGATTTTGATTTTGTAGGAGTCAATAGAAAAGGGATTGATAATCAAGATGTTAATTATCATGCTAACCTCACTTTTGGTTGATGTCTAGTTTTTCCTCATTAGTGGCCTAAGGTATAGCCATAGGACTTTCATGTTGACTATTCCTAGAGGACTAGAAAGGAACTCTCAACATTAGAAATTCTAAACTTTTTTTTTGCTCAACTTGAAGTTCCATATACTTGTCCTAACCTCTAGCACTTAATATAGTTTTCTGAACCTTGATTGTGTGTATAGTTTTTTGACAGCGTTTAGTGTTGTGGCTCGATTTGGACACTAAGTTATAATTATTTTGTTTAATATGTGTGATTGTGTAGTTAAAAAAATGTGTTTGTAAAAAGTGTGCTTTCTTATATAAAACTTAGTTTGTTGTTATTAGTGAAAATTGGTGTTTGTGAAATGTTTTGTTTGTAAATTATTCTTAGATAAAAATTTGTGTCTTAAATACTAAAACTTTTTGGAGTAAGTTGATAGGAAATGGAAAATAAAAAACTCAAAATATGTAATTTTTTGGGCCTTTAGCGCCGACGGTGCCCTCGACCCGACAGCAGATTAAACCCCTTAAAATTTGCATTTTTTACTGTGGCCACCATTTTTTATGCTTAAGTCATCTTCAACCTTCGTTTTGAGCGGCTAGGGCTTGATTTTGGGCATATTTAAGGCAATTTAGAGGCTAAAAGACTTTGGATTTCATATTCTCTAGGTAAGAGCAACACTTTAAACCAAAAAAAATTTATTCTCACCAAGGATTAATCTCACATTGTATGGATCCAAAAATATGAATTTTTTTTGAGAATTTTTTGAGAAAACCCTTTGGTCATGAATTCATATATAGTGATTTGAAGTTTAAAATGCTTTACATTTTAATTTTTGAAATTTTTGGGATTCACTCAAAATTTTTCAAAGTTTTTTTAGATTTTTTATGGCACCTAGATTGAGCAAAGGAAAAATAGAATATGACGAGCAGAGATTTGTTAGCTTTACAGTCATCGCTCGATTTAATATTTTGCAAGAAAAAAAAAAGTGATTTAGGACCGAGGTTTTAAAAATCCGGGAGGAGAAGTTGAACGTTTGATTATTGCTCAACAGTGGAAATTTTTTTTCTATTTTACTGTCGATGCGATAGTTGGGATTGTAATAGACTTTTATGCCCTATTTTCTGAAGCTTATGATGATTTTATTATAATTAACTTTCCCCTTTCAATGTTAAAAGTAGTATCTAAGGCCTGCATTATTTTATTTCTGAGAGGATGATTCCAACAAATTATCATAGTGAAGTAACCAAGGATAGAGCCATCCCAAACTTCTGTATTCAGCAAGTGACGAATATAAATGTAGGATCTATTATTTATATGAACACTTGATCTATTGCTCTGGGAGAGACCACTGGTAGATTGGTACACACTGCTCTGATTTACACACTTTATGAGCATGAAGGAGTTGATTACAAACTTGATGAGGAGAGGATTGAGCCTCAGAGACTGATTGGGCTTGCCAATTTCAAGACTTATGAGTCCCATGTTGAATAGAGATCTGGAAGACAAGCCAGGGATATTCCTTCCACTTTTAGAAACCCTAGTGAGCCTACTTCAAATGACGCCAGCAACAGGGACTTGTTAGACCAGATGATGATTCAACAGGGAGATATTTTTAGGATGGATCATGGGATGTAGAATATGGAGGCCAGAAATGCTCACACTGATGATCTGATTCGCCAGAAATTTGAGTATGATGCTGTTTATGATGATGCTTTAGTGAGATATCTAAGGGGTGACCATACAGTTCAGTTCCCTATTCACCCTACTTATACTCCATATCAACAACAAAAGTTAGATGTTGATGATGAGAAAGATAATTACTGGTGATCTATTTTGTTTGTTTGTTTGTGTTTGTATTGTGTGATTGAATTGTTTGTGTTGTGATGTTGTTGAGACTTTGCTTGCTATGTTATGTAAAACTGTAATGTAGAAAACTATTTTCTTTTTTAGAATTTAGTTTAGTTCTGTTGTTATTTTCAGTACTTTGTTATGTATTGTGATTAGCTCTATCTCAATAAATTTTATCTCAAAATTTATGTTAAAAAATCAGAATCTCCAACAAGTATGAATTTTTTTATATATTCTTTTAGCCTTCATTTTTAAAGTTTTTCATGTAAAAATCTTTTAAAAAATTTAGTTTTGGGGGGAGAAGAAATAACATTGTTAGAAAAGAACTTAATTTTATTTGTCATCACTTAACTATATTTTCAAAATTTTAAATTTAACATGACTTTTGGTATTAGAGGTTAACTTTGGATAACTATATTTATGTTTTTAAATATATAGTAAATTTAAGTAAAATTTTCAATAATAAAGGTTAATTCTTGGGGCTAAGATATTTGGTAAAAGAGAATAAGACTATGTTTTTTCTATTTTTAGTAAAGGAAATTTGTATTTTTGAAGTATTAAAAATCTTAAAGCAATTCATGTAAAAAGAAAAGAATTAAACTTTATGAAATCTTTAAGTTAATATAAATTTGTTAAGTGAAAAAAAATGTAAAAAGTTTTAAACTTTAAAAAGATGATAGTAAAGTTCAAAATCATTAAATGTTATCTAGATATAGTAATCCTCAGAATAAGAAAAGAAAATAAAAAGAAAGAAAAAAAAAGAAAAGAAAAAGAAAAGATATGGGGAGAATCTTAAGGAGATGCCTAATTAAAAATTGGTTTTACTTGAATCAACTTAAGGATAAAGACCTGGACACATTTTCTAAAATTTTTATTTGAATGTTATCTTAATTATTAATAAAGTTTTATGAAATTCTTTTTCATATGAATTTTCTAAGTGACTTTAATATGAAAAATTGCAATTTTTTATGAAAGAAATAAAGGATAAGAAACCTTAGACCTAATTACTGTATATCCTTACACCTTTAGTATTAACTGGAATTATTTTAAACTTTTCTTAAGTTAAACTATTATATTTAGAGAACTAAAATATGGAAATCTAAAATTTAAATTCTTTACCGTAAGTCATATTTTTTATGTAGAAAAGAAGTTACTTGAGGACAAGTAACTTGTAAGTTTGGAGAATTTTGATACACCGAAAATACATATTTTATACTGGAGATCATTGATACACCAAAAATATATGCATTTTTAGACCCATATTTTATACATATTTTTGATGATATTACACTTTAATGAAAGGTATTTTGATGTTTTCTTGCAGGTTGTTGATTTTTAGGGCTTAAAGAAAAAAGAAAGCAAAAAGAATGAAATTTGGAGTCAAAATTACATTTTTGAAGAAATGCTCAGTGTCGGCAGCACCGAGGTCAGCGCCGATGGCGCAAAACAACTTAAGGCTGGAGATTTTTACTTAGCGCCAACGGCGCTAAAGGCAGTGCAAACTCCGTTTCTAGAAGGTTTGATGTATTTGGACGATTTTTTGAAGAGTTTTGGAGGCACCTCTTGGGGAACCGACATTGGGCTCTATTTGGGGATGAATTTCATCAGAAAACGTGCTCCTCTACATTTTTCACCCCTTTACATTCATTTTTCGCACCACATAATTCTATTCCACTACCATAGTGGAGTCAATTTTTTTATTTTTCTTTCATAATTTAGAGTTTTTGTTGTGAGATTTAGTGTGAAACTTTCTGTAAGAGTGTTGGAGAATGAGAAAAGTGAGAGATGTCTTCTTCCTGCATTTCTAAGGAAAGACTACAAAGGATTTGCTTTGAGGAAAAGTTTTCAGATAAGTATTGTTTGTTTATCAGTGTTGTATGAACTTTCTTTTATATATGAAATTTGTGTTTTGTTATTACTTTCTCATAAAGGCTTAGTAGTTCTCTCTATCTTTCTCCCTACTCTGAGATATGGCGAAATGAAGAGATAGTATGGATGTGTCAATATTAAAATATAAAATAAATTGTGTTGATTTTTCAACTCTGAACTTAATTTAATTTTCAATCTAGCCAATTGAATTGTTAAAACGTGTTGTGAAACATATGATTCGGGAAATGGAGTATGAGTTCTACAATAGAGTGATGATCACATTTGATTTCATAGAGGAGAACATTGTTCATGGAATTAAGTGCAAATAAATAAAAAAAATATTCTTTGTTGGGTGTAGAATTGGAGAACCTTTAGGGTGATAGACTAAAATCTTCAATTTGGTCTTATTGTTTAAAAACTGAAGCGAGAGCTAGCCTTCAGGTTTAAGGGAAATGGGAGCTCTGGAGTGGGAGCCGGTATCCTCCTAGCCTAGCCACGAATTTAGGAACTAAACACTGAGATTAGCCAATGATTTTCTATGCACTGTAGCAGGGTAGAGAATTAAAATTGCTCCTATTTGGCACAATACATATTATGAACATTTATCTCATCTAATTTCACCATAGCCTCATTGTAGTGGGAAGGATGCTTTTTCACATAAAAAACTTCGTTACAAAAACATAGTTAATAGATTAGTATTTACTGTTTCAAATTTTGCATTTTTTATTTGATAATAGTTTAGAAATTTAATTTTGATTACATCTCAACAATTAAAATTAGTGACACTGATTTCAATTGACTTTTTATGAATTTCCTAGGAAATTTACCATTTCCAATTTAAACCTTCCCCGTGGTCGATATTTGGGGCTTAAATAGAAAGTCCATTATTACTTGATAATGATACATATACTTGCGTAGAATCTGAATATTAATTGATTATACGATTTAAATTTTACACAATCTATCGCAACAAAAAAATTGGATCACCCCACAACAAATTACCAAAATACCCCTCATTTTGCCAAAATTACCAAAATACCCTTGGTAATTTTCTTAAAGTGAACTTTCTAATTGTGTTGTGTGATGCAAAGTTTAAAACAACCAAAATTACCAAATCATCCCCCCCAACATTCTTTCGCATTAATGTGTGATGCAAATGATTATGCAATTGAAGTTATTTTAGGGCAGATACATGATAATTTTTTTAAAGTGATATACTATGCTAGTAAAACTCTTAATGATTCTCATATTAACTATACCACCACTTAAAGAGAGTTGTTAGCTATTTTGTATGCTTTTGATAAGTTTAGGTCATATATGATTGGAGCTAAATGTGTTGTTCATACTGACCATTCAGCTATTAAATATTTGATGCAAAGGAAGGATGCAAAACCAATATTAATTAGAAGGGTATGATGCAAGATTTTGATTTTTTAGTAGTCGATAAGAAAGGGATTGATAATCAAGATGTTAATTAACTTGCTAACCTCACTTTTCGTTGATTTCTAGTTTTTCGTCATTAGTGGCCTAGGGTATAACCATAGGACTTTCATGTTGACTATTCCTAGTGGACTAGAAAGGAAGCCTCAACATTAGAAATTTTAAACTCCTTTTTTGCTCAACTTGAAGTTCCATATACTTGTCCTAACCTCTAGCACTTAATATGTGGGGCCACTATAGGAGAGCTCAAGGAGAGTTCCAATAAGATTACCTAGTCTTAGGGTTGACTCTGGGTGTTGGTTTTGATCTAGTGCATACACTATCACTCACTTGCATTTTACACTCCACTCATAACTCTAAACCCAAACTTTGTTAACTTTGATCCCTTATTCTTTTGGGAGACTCATGCAGATGGTACCCTAGACCCACTAGCCATAAGCTAGAGTTTAAATAAGACTAGTACATAGAGAACCCACATGGAAATTTTATTGGTCGATAGCTCAAATAGACTGGTTGGCACCTCAATTTCCCCAAAATACATGCCCAATTTACCAAAACACCCTCAAACTCTAAGTTTGACCAAAATTCCCAATTTCACCAAAAATACCCAAATTTATTCAAAAATCATTTCAAAGCTTTTGAAACCACCCAAGTTTCCCATAACCCCAAAAATTGCCAAAATTACCAAAATATTCCCCTCATTTTACCAAAATGATCAAAATACCCTTGGTGGCCCAAACTATCCCAAAACCTTCAAAATCATTTCAAATTCCCCCAAAACCAATTTGAACGTTTCAATTGAGTCTAATTTCATCAATTTGACCTATTTTGACCAAAAGCCCCAAATTCCCTTTAAAGGCCCAATTACCCCAATTCACCCCCAATGTCCACCAATTTGATCCCAAATTTCCTTAACTTCAATTCTAAACTTAAATTCATCAAGTACAAACTCAATTCAAACCAAATCTCAACCCAATTGACCCATACTTTGAGCCTAATTTCACTCAAATCCAAATCCCCCAACTTAACAATGTCTCCAAATGTCACTAAATTGAATGCCCAAATCACAAAATTGACACCCAATTAATGTTTATAACTCTTCATAATGTCCCACCTATACCATTTTGAACCCTCAATTTGGACTTAGCCCAACTCTACCCTAACCTAAACTCAAGCCTAACCTTACTTCCCTAAATTGGTCAAATGCCTAAATTCCTTCAAATTGAACCCCCAAATCAATTCAAAATCACTCCAAATATTTTCTAAACTCTTTAAGAAAATCATCTACACCAAGTTGCTCAATAACTTGAGTCCAATGTCATAGTTAGCCCAAATCAATCCCGACTTCAAGCCAATTTGACCCAAATTGAACCCGTGCACCAAAATTAACCAAGCCATGCCAAATTGATCAAGCCAAATCATTTACAGCCAACTTCTGGAACCTAGTGATCAAACTAAACTCACCTAGCCCACTCTAGATGAGCTATGGACCACTTTTCCCTTAATTTAAGGGATTTCACCCATATTTGGCCTAAAGTTGAAATATCGTTACCATCATTTTTTACCCTTGGGGGTTAATCATAGGTAGCCACCTCCTGACCTCCTTATGCCAAGAGGTAACCAGAGCCTAGTCAGCCAACCACCTCATACACTGTAAATAATCAGCCTAATGGAGCCCCAAATGGACATAACCTAAAATTAAACCTCCCATAGTTGGCTAAGTCCCATTGTCCATTGGAGCTTTTCTTCCCTCTACCTCAGCAAGCTTTAGCACCCAATTCCCAGCCCTGAGCTCCACTAGGAAGCCATGGGTATAAAGGAAGCTTATCATGACTAAAGAGTAGAGTGTAGAAACCTTGGTGAGACTCTACCAAAATCTCACCAGAGCCTCTCCAAAGCTTCCTAAGTTCAATCCCCTTGCTCTTAGCCGCTCACAGCCCCTCCACAGAGCTAATTTCTTCATTGAAATTTGCTAAGAAAAAACTAGGATAGATTTCCTCACACCTCCACAGTCCACTAAAGTTTAATTAACTATACTCACACAATCATCAGAGTGAGAGAAGAAAATCCCCCACAAAAGCCCCATCACAGAGAGTCCTAGCATAGAATTTGATCAACAACTGAAATCCACTTTGATTGAAATCATACCTAGATAATTTAACATAGCCTAGGACTTCATCTAAATGTTTGTTTGATCTAATTAAAGCTACTACAACCATCTGATTAAGGCCACCCCTCTCAGAGAAAGGTATTGAGCATCAACCCTAAATTGAGCTTCATTTGATTCTCCATACATATTTACAGTATTTTAAAACTATATAAGCCACATAGATATGTTTTTCTTGAGTAGATGAAGGTGTAGGAACAAACCTGAAGTGATTTGCATGAGTTTAGCTCGAGATCTTAAGCTTTCAGTGTGAACGGCTTACGGGTTTGGTCTTTTGGGGACAATGAACAGATGTTGTCCGGTCATGCGTTTATTCAATGAATATTCGTGATGGAGCCGGATGAGCAGATGGAATGAAAAGGCGTACTAATGAAGTGGCTACATGGCTGGCGACATCAAATAGTGGAGAGCCATGTGAAGATTTCAGAGCTACCGAAGTTGAGGTGGCGCTGTGTGTTCATGTAGAAAAATATGGATTTTATGGATTTCTTTAAATGTCAGAAATTCAAAAATTCATATCTTTTCATAGAAAAATCATAAAAAATAAATTAAAAATACTCTCTTACTTAGTGAATAGAGGAAAATAATGGAGAAAAAAATTATTTGCTTACTCTTTGATTTTTAATTAATTAAATACTCTCTATGGTATTTCAACTCATTATGGTTAACCATTGCTTATCATGACTTAAAATTTTTATTGTTTATTCCTCATGACATGATAGGAATAAAATTAAAAATAGACTTGGTGGTATTTCATAATGAATATGACATAGAAGCACAGAGATTTTAATGAATATGTTTAGATGATTAAAACATAATGGATAAAAGCTAGAAACTCAATTGCCACCTTTCTATGATAGGAATAAAATTATAAATTTTCTAAGTCATAAGAACTAGAAGTTAATCAAAATCAAATGATTTCCAAGTGATGGGCTTAAACTAATGAGAGGATGTTGCATTTATGATTAAGTCCACAATTAATGATAATCTGATTTCTTTAATCAGGATCCACAATTAATGATAATCTCATTAGACTTATTAATGGTCTTGGTAGTGAGCTAGGCTTGATTTTAAAACTTGTTTGATGGGATTTAGAAGGTAATGTGATTAATGATTAGTACTTTTAGCCCAGCTTTAATGGTGGGTACAAAAATCTTTAATGAACTAAACTTGCCTTTAAGGAATTCACCCACATAACTTTTAAGTAAAATATCAACTGGTTAACTGGGTACCTTGCCCTCGGAATGATTAAAATATCAAAGGTTACTAAGGGATGGAGCAATTTTAAATTGACTTAGGGTGATTAGTAGAACAATATGATAAGTTCAAAATGAACTCAAATGTTTCAAGGGATCTTTAAAGAAGTTCATGGTCAATCCCTAAACACCTTAGAATCTCTTGGATATTTTGAAGGACAAAATGAACTTGCTATATTTTTTTCTAAAGTCATCCATTAAGATCTTTTGAGACTCAATAAGTCATAGTTTGGAGTATGTTATGTACAACTTCATCTATTCTTGCAATTTATTTAAATTTTTGCAAAATTATATACATGTTGCAAAAGCCAATCTTTCAATGGGAAGGTCGAGAAGATGACAGGTACGCTTTTATAGTGTTATTTAATTCATGTTGTTTTACTTTTGCTGCAAAATATCATAATTGCTTGGGCGTGTGCTCTACTTTTCTTACAAAATTAAAACAAATGTTTCAAAAATTAATCAACATTTTCAAAACCTAAAACAATAAGTTTCAAAGGTAACCTTAAATCCTTTAAAATTCCATAAAATTTAAAATGTCCTTTTGAATTTACGGGAGTCCCTCGGAGGACGTAACCCACATTTGCTAACGAGATCACCCTGATTTAAATGGGTTTCATTACTTATTTTAAATAGTGATACCAAAATGAGGGAATCGTGTGTTCCTAACCAGTGTCACTCTGATCAACTTTACCCCCCCCCCCCCCACAA